>JABUQX010072273.1:0-22500 GCA_015478945.1 Trachelipus rathkii
ATATATTATTATTATATATATATATATATATATATAATATATTATAATATATATATATATATTATATTATATATATTTATATTATATATATATATATATATATAATATTATATATTATAGACCAATGATTTGATTAAGGATACTAACGTAAACGAGAAGGTATAGAAAAATGGGAATTTTAAAGTTTTAGGCTTGGGCATTTATGTTTTGTTGGAAGAAACACAACGTGGACTAACCAAAATCGTTCGAGATGGAAAAATAGTCGACATTTAAACGGTCTCGAAACGCCATTAAATTTAAATTTCAGGTGTCCTTAACATCCACACCTATTTTCTTACAACATTATTTCTCAAAAAGGTGTCGAAATTGAAGAAGCAAAGTTAGCACACTGAATTTCATCCAAAATTTTTCATATTTAGTGCTGCCGCCAAGCTATGTTGATTTAAATCGCATACCATTATCTTTTTAAATTTTTAAAATTATTTATATCGACCAGGTAGGTAAATACCTGAATTTATCATTTCATATGGGTATTAATCGCAAAGTAAATTTTTAATAAACATTTATTTTAAATTCTGCAATGTGTTAAGCGACCTACCAAAGTATGTTACCACTATTTTTCAGTTACCTGCAAAAAATATTGAATTACACACATTTTCACACACAAAACATACTTTTCGGACTGAAATTACATACGCACATTTTCACATACACTTTTTACGTACCTACAAAACTTACCAGGACTAAAATTAAGTAAACCAGCCAGAAATTATTTAGTATTAGAGTGATTTTAAAAATTTGCAACATCCGTATAATTATTTTCTATTCTCTCTCTCACGTTACGGTATATTTCTGATTTTATGAAGTTCTAAAATCCCTATAATATAAATACAAAAAAATTATTTAATTTGTTATGGAAGTTTTAAAATATTTTTATACATGAACAAAAAAAAATATTAAAAGTATAGTATTTGTATATTCTTGCATAGCATATGTATGAAGTTCAATAAGCTTAGGCGTAAACATGCATTTGTGGGTGTTAAACACTCGGCATGATATATTCAGCGCTGCCGGAGTCGTGAGTCGTTGCCCACATCTTCTTCCCGGAAGTCGGAGTCGACTCATGTGCAAGTTTGGCCCCCAGTCGGGAGTCGAAGATTCCTATGTAAGTGGCACCTCCATGTCGGAGTCGACATTTTTAGAGAACTATTATAACTATATATTATTATTATTATATATTATTATTATTATTATATTTTATTTATTTTTTTTATTATTATTATATTATTATATTATTATTATTATTATTATTATTATTATTATTATTATTATTATTATTATTATTATTATTATTATTATTATTATTATTATTATTATTATTATTATTATTATTATTTGGTAATAAATATTTAATTATAGAAGTTTTTGATTAATTTCCAAGATTATATTTATTTTTCACATAACTTAATTTCTTAATAATCTTTGAAATTATTACAGGGAAGAGGAAGACATTTTTACTAGATTTCCGACGCGTTTGCGCTCTCTATATTGAGACATCTTCAGAGGATTCTTTCTTGTAAGCGAATGGGTCTTTAAATTGATATATAATAAGTAATCAAATGATAAGAATCTGAATGATAACATAATTTTATGTTAATGTCTGGTCTGAGTGTTTTGATGTAGCAGGTTTCTTTTCTTCATACGTTTTCTGGAACTTTACAAGTCCGTATAATATTGTGAAGGTGTACAAATATTACTAATTAGTGATTGACCATGATGTCGTATATGAAGATGTTCAAAGATTTTCTGGTGGGACTGTTAGAGATGTTGATGATGCCATGGTCCGACAATCTAATTCTTCGGTCACAAAAGTCGACGTTACAGTCTAACTCGGGCAGTTTTAAATGGTACACAACGTGATGGTTTGTCGGGGCAAGCATCTCGTGTGCTAAGGAAGTGACAGTCGTTTTTTACTTTTGGTATAGTAGTGACTTTTTAATTTGCGGTGTCCTTTAAGTTTGGTTGAGGTGGAGAATTCAAAATATTACGAAGCACTTCTCTTCCTTAATTGACAAATAGCATTGGAGTTTTGAAGAAGAAATTTATCGAATTTTTTTGATTTTTTTTTTATTCTTTACTATGTAATTTTGTAAGGGTTTTAATTAATTAATTTTATTCAAACTGAATACTTGTGGATGATGACAGTTATAAATTTTACCTATGCGGCAAATTTCTTCATCAAAGATTTTCCAATTGAAATAGGGTTGTATGCTCTGTTAAACTAAATTTACGTATAGATTCTTTGTAAATAGTCGGTAGGATCCATAGTTTTCATATACAGACAATTATTAGGAGGTTACCCATTAAATTTCCCTGAAGATAATGAGTCGTTGGAATTTAAAATTGATTTTGATGTCAAAGAAGAAAACAGATAGATTATTACTAACTAATGATATGTGAATTTTAGGCATGACAACTCTTGAATTCTATTGGATGAACTGATGTATTATGAATCTCATGTTTCACTAAAAATAAGTGAAGGGGTGTCGTCGATCATACCTGTATGTAAAATGAGGGGTTGAATGTTGTTGTGATGTCACGAAAAGCATATTTGTTTTTTGTCGACATGGACAATATAGGAAGTACAGCAAATGTAGGATCCACGTGAGTGAGCCCAATTCGGACACTCCTCAGGATTATGTAGATAGTATCTTTATCTTATAAATTTAAGAGTATTGAGTACAAACAATTAATAAACAGATCCATATGTTTTATGGAATATTACTGGTTGGGGGTTAGAGTATATTTGGAGATGATACACTTCGATTAATTATTATGTTCAAATCGTATCAAGAACCGGTACATTTAATGAACAAGATTTACATCAACGATGAGAGCGAAAATAATTAGTGGCTTCAAGTATTTCAAGATATTAGATAAATTTACATATCTATATCATTAATATTGAAAATTATAACATGAAAGAGTTAATTGAGAATATGGGTCGGATTAATGACTGCTTCGATATTTGGGCAATTTACGTGCTGTACCGATTACCAGCATAGATATAATAAGGAGTACTCAAAGGTGAATTTATCTGAGTTTCTGCATTAATTAGGCAATCCATATAATATATATATATATATAACCTACTTATATATTCATTATATTATATAACTATATATATAACTATAATATATAATATATAGATATCTAATATATATATTATATATATATATATATATTTATACTTATAACTATACTTATACTATACTATTATATATATTATATACTATATATGTATATATCTCGCCCTAATCTAAATCCAGTTTTTTTAATTTTGTCAGAAATTTTTGTTGTTTTATTTCATATTGCGGTAAAATCCAGCTACTATTATTATTATATATTATTATTACTTATTATTATATTTATTTTATTATTATTATTATTCTTTGTATATTATTATTATATTATTATTTTATTATTATATATTATATTATTTTATTATTTTATTAATATTATTATTATTATTAAAACTGAAAAGTTATTATAAACTCATTAATTTAATTTTATAATGGCTTGTTTTTTAATAAAATAAAAATAATTTGGCATTATAATTACGTTATACATTTCTTTCCGAAACTGAATTATATTTGTTTGTCATGTGTTGCGCCTGCATCTTTATATCTTTACGGTACTTTACCGAATAGCATAGGTGAAAGGAGATTAGATTCATTGGAAAAGTGGTTATTATTATGTATTTTTCAAAAGCAAGCGAAAAAAAAATTGTTTGAAACAAAAAAAATGTCTTTTAGCTACTGTAAGCACTAATCTGAGGTCAGAATTCGAAAAATTTTTGAATTGGACTGCTTGGAGTCGAGCGGCAGTCGAGAAGTTGGAAGAACCTTTGGAGGGTACATGCCCGCTGCACCCCTTCGGGGTGATTCCCCCCTCTCAGGATTCACACCCTTTCAAGGGGCGCATCCCATATGGGTTTTCTCGGGAGCGGTGAGCTGTTGTTAGCTAGATTACTCTTTGGGTTAAATGACTTGAAAACTGTTTATTTTGTAAATGTTCTTGTTAATTTTGTAAAATATTACTATGACAGGGTGTGAATTAAACACTGTATTTGTTAAGGAGGGAAATGATGACAGTTTTGTCAGATATTACGGTGTTAACTGCCGTTTCTGTCTTTAGAACGTTGAGTCTAGGGTTAAGTTTTTTTGGTTGAAGTTTAATGTTTAGGTTTGCCCAAGAATTTTGCTCCTGTCTACGTTTATTCACTGTGTAAGCATTTCTTACCGAGCGTAGGCACAAATGACAAAAACGAAAACGGTCCGAATTATGTTATTATTTTGAATAAATTATTCTTTAAAAATCTAAATAAATCACCTGAATCGAACGAACTGCTTGTGTCAGATTAAAGAAAATGGATTTATATTTTTAGACATAAATATATTATTAAAATTCTAATGAAATAAAAGAGCTCATTTTTAAAGGTTTTTTTACTTTTCCAAAATTTAAGTTATTATTTATCTATGTAATATGACGTAAATTTTTAATATCAAGAAAGTTATATCCGTATTAGCGTCGTATATAAGAACTTTATTTCTATTGGTTATGTTTATCCAAATGATACTTCGAAATAAGGAGCTTTGATCAATAGTTCAGTAGATTCATAGGCGGCATGGAGTCGCTTAGCGTAGTGGTCAAAATCACATGCCGCTCACTGCAAGGGTCCATCGTTCGAATGTCCTAGCATGGGTGTGGAGGGCACTGCAGGGTATGGTGGTTTGTTGATTACTGATTTACGGACTTTAAAATCTAGTAAATAGTACGCTTTACTGTGATATTTATTCAAAGAACTTATTTTTTATGTTTATGTCATGAAGAAAGAATAATAAAAAATTTTTACAATTTATTTATTTTTAGGGTAGGTATTCTGTTTATGTTATGTTTGGTAAACACTTTGTTATGTTTGCTCAAATTATTCGTTGGGGTATTATGATATTAATTGAGAACTCATGAAGTTATATATAGAGGGATAATAGTATTTTTTTTAAATAGGTTACGTTGAAAGTTTATGTAAAAAAATTTGGTATATATGTTAGCATTTTATTATTCGTATTATATAATTATAATAGTCAGTTATTGTCATAATAGATTAGACATGAGGTAATATACTGCTAAATATATTTGATTTATAAATTTACTCGAGTAGTTAATGTAAAATTACATTTGAATAGGATAGAGATAGCTTTTGAAAAAGTTAGTGAAGAAAGATCTTTATTTACGATTATCTTTATCTTCCCATACTATTTATTTGTATTTGTTAATAGTTTACACGACGTTTATAGAACTTTGTTATTGTTAGTAGTTTATTTACGTAGCGTATATGGTGTGTATAGGTTTTGTCTAGTTATGTTTACATTAACTCTCTCTCTAGTACAGGTTATGTATGTGTGGTTATCTTTATGAGATGTAGCAACTCTTGTTAACCGCAAGCTCAGAAAATATAATTCGAATTGGTTAGATATATAAAAACCTTAACTATTTTGCTGTTAGTGTTTACCGAACATTGATACTCCCCGAAAGATCGACGCTCATTCAAGACATAGATCCCAAAGAAGGTATGGGTTCGCTAGAATGGGGGCGGGCGGGATTGATGGTTTAATTTACTCTGACGCTTTACGAATCATGGATTTACGTGCTAAAATCAGGTAAACTACTTACCAAATTTACTAGGAATATTTTATTTCAGAAGACTGTGTTTTTATGTTATAGTTGGGTTAAAAAATTTGTTAATTGATTTACAGTTATTGTCGATTTGGCTCGCGCTATGGAATTAGACCAACGGTTATGATAAATTTTTGGTAAAATTATTACCCCTATGTCCAAGATATCTAAAATGTGACCTTCTACTATTCATATGTTAGACGCAACGCTCTGCTGGAAAAAAGATCGCAATATGAATAGGGTTACTGGGCTCTTTGTCAGTGGCCTAATGTTGTTACTTACTTTAGGGTAATACCGCTCGGACACTTTGCGAGATTAATTTGCGTTAAAACAGGTTTATTTAGAGGCGTAAGTTGTGCATAGGGTGTGGCTGTCGCAACCTGCATCATTAATTTTTCTCTTGCTCGAACTTCACGTATTGCCTCAGCTATAGTCTATTAGTCTTTATGTTTAAAAAAATGTTTTGGATAACATTTAAATTTTTGTATTAAAAAACAAGCAGAAATTTGTTAGAACTAACTATATTTCGCTTGCGTTCGAGCAGCTAAAATATATAATAGAATCCTCTATATTTTGTGCTATATTAGTTTATCTGATATATAAATTAGTATACTTTCGAATGCGTAATCGTAATATTCAATGTGTTAATGTTATAAAAATAATACAATTTCTTGAATAGTTAGATGATATATACTAATGCTTTGGAAAAAGTTAGGAATACGGTTACTTATTTGTACGCTCCTTATAAGGTTGATAAGGTTACATTTTTACACTTTGAGTTAAGTTATGTAGAAACTTTTGTATAGTTATAATAGTAGTTATTAATTTGACTTAAGAGAATAAATGAGTGTATTAATATGGATTTTTGTCATTCCAAAAAGATGTTAGTTATGTGTTTAATGCTATATTGTTTACTTTTAATATAATGTGGATAACATACGGCTCAAGACCTTTATTCGATTTGAGTTAGTATATAAAAGATAAACTTATTTTATGTATATGTTTATCCAAAAAATTGGTACTCGATAATGTGACCCAGAATATTATGATCATGAATGAAACAAGGATGAAAGAATGCATTGAATATGAGTGGAGTGGGATGAAATATGTGTGTATATCCGGAGCTGGTGTATTATGCTTTACTGATTTACTGATTTACTTGCTTTTGAATTATCTATGTTTAACAATCTAATTTAACATACATTAACTTATTATAACTAAAAGAACTTAATTTTTTTGTTATGTATTGTGAATTAAAAAACTTTGGTTATATATTTTATGTTACTGTTTTAGGATAAAACTTTGTTATATTATCATTTAAGGTTATGATATGTTTAGTTAGGTATATAGAGAGAAACTTTCTATGATAATTAGGTATTAATATTTCTATCTTATCTTATGTTAATAATAATTATCTTGATTAAATAATGTAGAAAATCTTTGTTATCGTTAAGACATTAATATTTGTAGTTATTATATTGGTACTTGAATTATTATGATAATCGGATCAATAGGTTAGGATACATTTTAGCTTTAAAATGTTACTGTGATGTATATCTAAGCTGTAAGTATTAACGTTAATAATTGTTAGTAGGAGATTATGCTTGAAATAAGTATGTGATAAATATAGGTTATACGTTATTTGCATGCAATGTTATATTACTTATTACTGGTGTAAGTGTTAGAAACTATTTAGTTATTAGAGTAACAGTGATTATTATTCTGTGTAACTTAGTATAGTTGTGTATTAGGTATTTGTCATTTATGTACATTATTTTTCTTTTAGTTCATGTTACGCCTCTATGTTTACTTATTGATAGCGGACATCTTTAATTACATAATGAAGTATATATCTCGTTAGATCTCAGATTATATGAATATATTAACCATATGTATTGATCGATTTAATTATTTAGATTAAATAATATACCTTATGATTTAAAATAATAATTATAACATTGTTCTTACACACAGGAAATGCCATGACAAAGTGTAAATGGATTACGTCTTTGAATGCTCTAGAGTATAGTTTCTTTATACTGTTTGTTATATTGTGTTGGGAACTTTCTTATATAACTATGACAGTAATTTCTGGGGTTTAAGGCGTAGTCAGTGTTTGTCGGATTTGGTAATTATATTCATAGTTCAGATTGATACTAGTAAGCTTTATGTGAACGTCGAACTTTTGATACGTAGCATAGTATATCTCCAATGGACTTTTGTTTGCTGGATCCAGTGTTATAAAAAGAGAGTTTGTTTTTTATGTTATGTTATTCCCAATAATGATATTCGAAACTAATGACGCTTGAATGGCAAATAGTCAATAGTATCTTAAAATAGATCGCATGGATAGATTAAGGCAGTGTAGCATTATGAGCGCTCGCCGGTTTGACTTATACTGAAAATTCTTACTGATTATGCGTAGGGGATATGTGTTAATAACATGATTATAAATTTTTAGTAAAATATGCAGTGAAATCAGATAGTCCAATAGATTACAGTGGATTGAGTCTAGGAGATGTGTAGTTGTAGGTGTTGTTCAGTGGTTAACTGATTTTCTGATTTGTGGTTGTAAACATGTATAATTTAGTAAAATTATGAACTGATCAAATTAAGGATCGATTACGATCGCAAATAGTAGTCATAGTTATTCCATTAGAATCAATAGCTTCAATGATCTTCGCAGGGTTTGAATTTAAAAATAGGACAGGAGAGGGCTGGTATGTATTTGGTGGCATTGATTGACTAGAGATATTTACTGATTTAGGGTGTATATGTAAAACATGACAATTTTCTAAAAATATGACTTGATCAATTAATCATATAGATAATCATGTTTCACAATAGTTACGGAAGGGTCATGAAGTAAGTGGGCAAGTTTGATACTTTATCTGATTTAACTTATTTACATGCTATTTTAGTGGATTATGTATAAAATGATTATAATTAGTTAAGTTTTATAACAAAATGAATAGAATTTTATATATATTTATTTATTTAATTATATTTAATTTATTTATTTTTTATCATTGACTGGTTTCTTGAAACCATTATTATTCTGAAATCTTGTGCAGACCCTATATAAAATTATTAATTTAACACCAACTATATTGCGTCATCTGACAATTATAAATATATATCACCGCATATGATATATTATTGCGTTATCCACTAGGACTTAGGCAATTAAAAAACATTACTTTCTCTTTCTTTTCACCAACAACTTTTATCAATTCAGTTATGCATGACCTCTAATGTTTCCTTTTCACTTGACTCCTCTAAATAATTCAAATGAGACGTTTGCTTTCCGGTTAATGCTTCTTCCAAATACATTCCATAAACTGAGACTGTTTTTGTCTGGTTCTTTTATTATCACAAAACATTCAACAGTTTTCCCCAAAGTCCAGTTGTCAGTTTCTAAATGCCTTGCTTAAAGTTCATACATTGCATCCGTAAAACAACAGTGAGTACAAATAACATGCAATTGATCTTTTATTGCATTTACTGAAATCTTATTGTTGGTGGTGTACCTATCATTCTCTTAATTTCATTGTTACATCTTACATTTAAATAGTCAAACTACCATGATTGTTTATGTCCATACCCATTTCACAGCGTTTCCTCTTAATTAACCCTAGTATTAATATTAACCATCTCACTTTAACCACCATATCTTCAGAATTGAACTTAACTTCATTTTCAAGTCTTTCTCTTTACTTACCATAGTCAACACATCCAGCAAAGTTTTAATTCATAATCAGTAATTGAACATATCATCAGCATATCTATTGTACTAGTTTGTATTAGTTTGTATTCCCTTCAAGTGGCAATTTTTCTCAAAATTAACTTTCAAAATGGGTTGAAGAGATCTGGTGACGTCACATAGCTTTGTTGAATACCTCTCTCACAATATTCTGCCATTTCGAATCATTCTATATTATAACTGACATCTGTCTCCAATAGAGGTTCTTAATTCCATTCTAATTCCTTCCATCTCTTTCCAGACTTGCTAACATCATTTTAACCGTGTTTTTGTGTTTTACTTTGTTATGCAACAAAGAACAGAAAAGGTCTCGTTCGGCTTCCATAGCTCTCTGCCAATACTCTCAAAACAAATACAGAGATTCTTGTGCCATTCCTGTTAACATACCCATACTGTTTATCAGGAATTTGCTGGCAAATTTATTCATTTTTTCTTTATTCTTGTCCACACTACTCTCAGAGGAATCTTCATTTCCTGACATTTTATAATAATTTTGCGATATTGATCACGGTCTGAAACTTGCTGTAATTTTGGAAAGGTTGTGAACATTGACAGATACACTTACTTTGTTACTTCTCTAGAATCTTATATTTTATTTGATAAATTTGCTAAAGAAAATTCTCCTGGCGTCTTTAACATTCCTACTAAAATTCAATTTTCACTTATTGATTTTACTGCTTCAGTCTTAACAAAGGGGCCAACACTTTTTTCTTAAATGTGACCCTTCTCCGTTGCATAGGTCGTTCGATACATCTGGGTCTACCCTCTCTAAATAATTCCTCACGTACACATCCAATTTCTTCACAACTTCTTCCATCAAATTGCCATTATTCCACCATTCTTTACTGCTATTCCTTGTCATTCCTTGTTATTAATTAATTAACAAACTAATTAATTAATTAACTAACTAATTAATTAATTAACTAACTAATTAAATAACTAACTAATTAACTAACTAACTAACTAACTAACTAACTAACTAACTAACTAACTAACTAACTAATTAACTAACTAACTAACTAATTAACTTACTAATTAACTAACTAATTAACTAACTAACTAAGTAACTAACTAATTTCTCAACTGGTAGATGCAGTGTGGTGAGAAAAAAATGACAGGTGGTGTGTATGGCATGGTGCGCTCACTCTGGTGCAGAGCGGTGATGAAAATTCCGGTGCTCAGTCAACAGTAATTCGAACCTTGCCTTAGGCTTATCCTGTTTTCATTTCAATAGAAGCATCATCCATATCTATCTTAACAAATGACAATAATTCTCCATCAAATCCAAAGTTCAGTCACTGGTTTTTCGTCTTTAAAAAATTCTGTAAAGTTCTCCTTCATATATATATAATATATATATATATATAGATATATATATATATATAATTATATAATATAATATTTAATATATTATAATAATTATATATATATATTAATTATATATATATAATATATAATCTTTAAGGTATTATTAATATATTTGTAAATATATATAAAAATTGTAACAATTCTGTCAAAAATCTACTATAATTATATATATTATATATAATATATATATATATATATAATTATAATCTATAAATATATACATATATTATATATATATATAATTATATATATATATATATAATATATATAATAATTATAATTATATTATATAGTATATATATATATATATATATATATATATATTATGGATTCTACTTAATAGTCTAATTTTGGTATTATTAATAAAAAAAATAAAATAAGAAAATGGTATTTTAAAATACTTACCTTCTCTTTGGTTTGAACCATATTTGTTGAGGCAATATTGCAAGTTAGTTTGCCTATTGAATAATGGACGAGCAATTGAATCGTAAACAACAGACAGAATTGATGAAATGTCAAGGTTGTTATTATTACCAGCAGACAAAATTTCAACACTTTTATCAACAACACCTTTCATAAAAAATTAAATAAATAATTAAATAATGACTAATTAAATAATTAAATAATAACTAATTAAAAAACTAATTAAATAACAACTAATTAAATAATTAAATAACTAATTAAATAACTAACTAATTAAGTAACAAATTAAATAACTAACTAACTAACTAACAAATTAAATAACTTATTAAATAACTAATTAACTAATTAAATAACTAATTAACTAAATATATAACTAATTAACTAATTAAAAAATTACCTAGCTAACTAACTACTAACCAATTAAAATAACTATTTCATAATTTAAGAAACAATTGACAATAATTAAATAACTAATTAAGTAATTAAATAACTAATTAACTAATTAAATAACTAATTAACTAATTAAATAACTAATTACCTAATTAAAAAATTAACTAGCTAACTAACTAACTAACAAATTAAATAACTAATTAATTAATAATAATTAAATAACTAATTAACTAATTAAATAACTAATTAACTAATTAAACAACTAATTAACTAATTAAAAAATTAACTAGCTCACTAACTAACTAACAAATTAAATAACTAATTAAATAAATAATTAACTAATTAAATAAATAATTAACTAGTTAAATAACTAATTAACTAATTAAATAACTAATTAACTAATTAAATAACTAATTAACTAATTAAATAACTAATTAACTAATTAAATAACTAATTAAAAAATTAACTAGCTAACTAACTAACTAACAAATTAAATAACTAATTAAATAACTAATTAACTAATTAAATAACTAATTAACTAATTAAAAAATTAACTAGTTAACTAACTAACGAACAAATTAAACAACTAATTAAATAACTAATTAACGAATTAAATAACTAAATAACGAATTAAATAACTAATTAACTAATTAAAAACTAATTAAAAAATTAACTAGCTAACTAACTAACTAACTAATTAACTAACTAATTAACTAAATAGTTAACTAATTAACTAACAAATTAACAAATTAACAAATTACCTAAAGAACTAAATAACTAACTAACTAACTAACTAACTAACTAACTAACTAACTAACTAACTAACTAACTAACTAACTAACTAACTAAATAACTAACTAACTAAATAACTAACTAAATAACTAACTAAATAACTAACTAAATAACTAATTAAATAACTAACTAAATAACTAAATAACTAAATAACTAAATAACTAAATACTAAATAAATAACTAAATAACTAAATAACTAAATAACTAAATAACTAAATAATAAAATAATAAATAACTAAAATGAAACTATTTATCGAATACTAAAATAACTAAATAACTAACTAAATAACTAACTAAATAACTAACTAAATAACTAACTAAATAACTAACTAAATAACTAACTAAATAACTAACTAAATAACTAAATAACTACATAACTAATAACTACATAACTACATAACTACATAACTACTATGCACGTATACCTTAGAAATATATTCCTTTACGAAGTTCTCTTTGATAAATAACTAAATAACTAAATAACTAAATAACTAAATAACTAAATAACTAAATAACCAATTAACCAATTAACCAATTAACCAATTAACTCATTAACTAATTAACTAATTAACTAATTTACTAATTTACTAATTTATTAATTAACTAATTTACTAATTTACTAAATAAATAACTAAATAACTAAATAACTAAATAAATAACTAAATAAATAACTAAATAAATAACTAAATAAATAACTAAATAACTAAATAACTAAATAAATAAATAAATAACTAAATAACTAAAGAAATAAATAACTAAATAAATAACTAAATAAATAAATAACTAAATAAATAAATAACTAAATAACTAAATAACTAAATAACTAAATAACTAAATAACTAAATAAATAAATAAATAAATAAATAAATAAATAAATAAATAAATAAATAAATAAATAAATAAATGTATGTATGCATGTATGTACTCACCAATACTGCAAAGAGAGTTTTTGGCTCCTTTGATGCTAAGTGTTGCTTCCTCGCCAGGCCCGACTCTGGGTTCTGACCAGGAAAAGTCAACTTTGTGAGAAAGGCATTCAGAAACAACAGCATCGGAAGAGTCTGCCACAACAGTTCCATCTTCTTTAACGAACCAGACTAGAATCTAAAAAAGGAAAACTGAGTTAAAGAAATTTGCTTTTAAAAAATTAGTTTCTTTCGAACGTTTCAAACTACAACTTCTGTAAACTTTCAAATTATATATTATGTTAAATAAAGCAGTATATTTTGAATCTTTCAAAATTATAAAGCTTAAGTTGTTAATAAAATTAGAATCATCTGTTTCACCGCAGTCTCAGAATTCTCAAGTAAATTTGTTATGAGGCGTATGGCCAATTAAAAGTTCATAATAAAATTCAAGTTTAATGTCTAAAAGAACAAGCGGTCATGTAAAGTATCCTAAACACTTTAAGAATTAGCAATTATACTCAAAGGAATTAGTATTATTATAAAATTTGAGAAAGTATAATGGCTTACCGATATTTCAGGAGAAGCTCTTTCAGTAAGAGTGATTGGAATCGAAAATGAACCAAGAATTACTCCCGCTGGAGCAGTTTCTAAAGGAATAAGTTTGTCCTCTTCTTTCGGATCATGTTCAGGCTCCATTGACTGGAATCATTTATGTGGGTATTAGATTTGACCTTTCACGATTGTAAATTCAAAGATAAAGCAAGATTAAAAGAACAAAGGACGGAATATAATAAATATAAAAAATCAATAATAATAAATAAATAAATAATAATAATAACGAAATAATAAAAATAATTAATAAAAATAATAATATAAAATATATAATGAATCATAATATAAATTAATAATAATGAATATAATAATAAATAATATAAATAATAATAATAATAATAAATAATAATAATAAATAATAATAAATAATAATAAATAATAATAATAAATAATAATAATAATAAATAATAATAATAAATAATAATAATAAATAATATAATAAATAGATAATAATAAATTAATAATTTATAAATATTATATAATAAAGTAATAATAATAAATTAATAATAATAATAATAACTAATAAAATTAATAATAATAATGAATGAATATTAATAAATACATAATTAAAGCATATTATTCAATTAAGTAATTTACTAATATGAATGAATAAATAACCTTATAATTAATAATAATAATAATATAATAAATAACTAAAGAATAATAAAAATTAATAATATATAATAATGAATATATAATATAATAGATGATAATAATCATATAATAATAGATTAATAATAATAATAATAATAATAATATAATAATAATAATAATAATAATAATAATAATAATAAATAATAATTTAAACAAAATTGAAAAGATATTTGAAACTATTTCATTTAATATTTATATTCTTCAAAACTGAAGATATGATAACATCGGTAGTGGAATTTCCTGAGTAGCTAACATAACACTACAGGAGAATATTCGATCCACAATATCTTCGCCAGTGGTGGCATTCAATCATGTTCTTCATAATTGTAATAGAAGTGTTCGTTGGGTCGACGTATTCTTGAAAATCGTTGAAATAGAGGCTATAACTACTTTCAGACATCACATCATTAAATTTTCTTTCTATTCTTGGATAATTTACAGCTCGAATCTAAGAAAGATAGAAGAAATTCAAAGATATTAAAAGTTTCGAGTTATTTGATGCATGTAATCTCATATGTCATTCTTGTATGAATATGGTAAATTTATGTAAAGTTTGACTAGCTTGAAATTTAGGCCTACGGTGATGAAAATGGTTAAAAATAATTATATGCAATATGAATTGGAAGGAAAGTTAGAGTCACAAATAAAATATTAAGTTAATTATTATATAAATATTATAAAATATGCTTTTCAAAATGAGCGATTTAAAACAAATGGGTCGTATTCATAAAATAAAAAAATACTTATGTTGCGACATTCTCATGTTGAGGGTATTCGTTGTGTATCCGATGTCGTGTATGAATGTCGCAACATAAGTATAAGCCGAGCAAAATATTTCAACATGTTTGGAATGAAAGAAGCACACACAAAATCAAGCGATACACAGCATAAAGAAAGCGTTCTCATCATAGTCAAGAGAAAAAATGATTTTTATGAATTGCGCCTAGGGGAGTCGTTGCTCGCTTAAGGAAACATAAAACCAGTGGGATAAACATAAAATATAACGAAATGTCTAATTTTTTAAACATCTTTAAATAACAAAAAAGTCAATGTAAGTTGTTGAATTAACTTTTACGATTTATTATTGCAAAGTAAATTTGATCTTTATCAATAGTTCATTTCGAAATATTTCGATTAATTATAAAAATTGTTAGAAATATTAAATAATAACGATTTAACTTCCATTTGAATTAATGTCCGAAGTGTAACGGCAAGAAAGCTTGTATCTGAATAACGTTAAATCAATTGTCTTTATTTTTATCAACAGCGCGCAAGAGGAATAATGACTACAAGAAATCTCTTTTGTTGAAGAGAAATACATTCAGGAGGCTTGAAAAAGCATCAAAATCTTACATTAATAATAATAATAATAATAATAATAATAATAATAATAATAATAATAATAATAATAATAATAATAATAATAATAATAATAATAATAATAATAATGTTATAATTTACCTTAAAAAAAAATAAATAAATAATAATAATATAATAATAATAATAATAAATATAATAATAATAATAATAATAATAATAATAATAATAATAATAATAATAATAATAAGGTTATAATTTACCTCAACAACGTTCCGTATTTGTGAAGGAATTACGAAATGTAAAACGCCATTGCTGTTGGTGGTAAAGTTTTTGCAGATCTTCTCATCGTCAATGAAAGTACAAGCTTCCATAATCTCATTTATAGCTGGCGTTTCGTTTGCATATTTAGTCTCTATCTGTAATATATATATATATATATATATATATATTATATACTATATATATAATATTATTAATTAATAATAATTATATATTATATATATATATATGTATATATTATATATATTATAGTATATATATATTGATAATAGTATGATATATATATCATAATATATAAAATGATATAATATATAGGGTATATATATATATATAGTATATTATTTATTATAAGCTGAATATATATATATATTCGCGTAGACATTAAATACATATATATATATTAATATAATATAGTATACTATATATATATATATATATATATAATAATACGGGAAATAGGTTTTTTACATATTATATATAATAGATTATATATATATAGCTATAACTTAATATATATATATATTATATATTTATATATATGATGAGTATATACCTATATACTTTTTTCTTTATCTTTTTCCTGCCTCAAAGTTTACCCTTATGGGGTAAACTTTGACTACACCATTCACAAACGTTTTGTTACACAACTTCCACATTCAGTTAATCGTAATCTCGCCTCATTCTCTAATCATTTCAGTACAGTAAATTTCATCTATAGCCTGCGGATCTTCGACACATTCATGAGCAACTTTCTCCTCACTTTAACATATTATTATTCTATATACTAAATATACCTGAGAATCAAATCCAAAATAAATATTTCCTCTTACACCATCAAACCAACACATTTTCACTATCCCATTTTTATCCCTGCCAAAGTTACATAGATTTTCAAAGTGTTCAATCCATAATCTTCTCACATCCATTTCATCAATCACAAAAGTGCCATCCCTATTCATTATTCTATGAAGATTCCCCTTATTCCCTCTTACTTCCCTTTCTCAACTTTCGTTAAGAGCCTCCTATTGCCCTTGTAGGTCCTCCATTCCCACTCCTATCCAAACTGTTCATTGCTTACCCTTCTTTTTTTTTTTCCTACGGTATTCGCCAGACTTTTAGTATTTCTTTTTTCTTCCTTAAATATTAACATAACCTTTCTACTGACACCTCATCACTGGCTTTTAACACCTTCAACCACGCTTTTTTTTACTTTTAACCGCTTGTATCACCTTCATTCTACCACTCACTATTGACATCTCTATACTTTCTAAATTAACATTTGTACATACTTCACTGCTGCTACTAACAAAAGGCTTTCCTTCCATTTGGCGTTCCAGATTTGTTCATTTCATTCTTGTTCAAATTCACTAATTTATTTCAAGTGCTCCTCATAACATACTTTTTGCTTAAACTTTCTCACTGTAACTTTATTCTACTCTTAATTGTTTTCGGCCCTACTTCGCTTCCTTATCTCTTTCCTCTCCACCCATGTTCACACTAACTTAATCTTATATAAAACATACATAATGATCTGATATTCCCATCCACAACCCCATCAGTGATTAATACATTCAACTACATCCTTACAACATCTTTTTTTACAAACAGAAAATCAATCATGCTTTTGACTTCGATACCATGTCTACCTACACCATTTCTAATATACTTATGAATACTCTTGTGTTCAAAGAATATATTGCATACACAGGTACTCTAGGTCTGCTCCTCACAAAAATATCACTCGGTCATCCTACCATTTAGTATCATTTTATCCTGCAACCATCTCTTTAACGATCCCCTATCCAACCATTTAAGTTTCCCAACAGAATCAATCTGAAGCCCATACGCACTCCCTCCAAAGCCTCATTCAGATTATCCCAGGAAGTATTACTAATCAAAATCGCTTCAGATGGACCATATGTTATAACCACACTTACCTTTGATCTTCACAAACTTAAATTTAACCATTAGTATTCAGTGCTCACACAAACAAAATCCACCATAAATCTGTACTATAAGTCATTCATCAGAATCGAAACTCCTTCTCTCCCTCTCTCATTCATCTCCATACCAGCACACACAAATTTCACCTCATCTCTCGTCTTCGCCGCTTCCTATGAACTTTGTTTCAGTCACAGCAAGGAAATCAAATTTATCCTTTCTTAATACATCCATCACCTATCTCCTTTTCGCGTCGCCATTTATTCCTGCAACATTCCATGTACCCAAACGATTCATACAATTTCACCGCAAAGATACAATATCCGGTGGCTTGAGAAAGAAAAGAGAAGAAAAAAAAAGAAGAAAAAAAAAGAAAAGAAAAAAAGAAAAGAAAAGAAAAAAGAGAAAAGAAAAAAAAGAAAGAAAAAAAAGAAAAGGAAAAAGAGAAAAGGAAAGAAAAGAAAAGAAAAAGAAAAATGAAAAAGAAAAAGAAAAAAAAGATAAGAAAAAGAAAAAAAAAGAAAGAAAAGAAAAAAGGAAAAAAGAAAAAGAAAAAGAAAAAGAAAAAGGAAAAGAAAAAAAGAAAAAGAATTAATAATAATAATAATAATAATAACAATAATAATAATAATAATAATAATAATAATAATAATAATAATAATAATAATAATAATAATAATAATAATAATTAAAATAATAATTAGAAAATTATTAATATGATATGGTGTTCTAATATAATATATGATGAAATAATAATATCGAATAATAATAAAATAATAATAATAATAATAATAATAATAATAATAATAATAATAATAAATAATAATAAATAATAATAATAATATTTAGGTTAATAGTTTATAAACGATTTAACGTGCCTTAATTTTTTTTCTTCTAAAAGGTATTAAAAGAGAATTGAGCATAGTTGTTAAGTCTGGGGTCAGAAAAAGAAAAGTTGTTAGACTAGCCGTAGTAATGAGTGAAAAGAAATCTAAAATATATTAAACATCTAATATTAATATACCTCAATTAAAGCTGGAAAATGTGCCTTTTTGACATCGTTGATGGTCTTGTCCTTAAATGTAATTCCTTGTCTATGTACCGTGAGATACGTTGTATCTGCAAGGAGTTTCACCCCTGTCCCTGCTTCTGTTACGTTGGCATTCCCTTGTACTTGAAATATATTTATATGACAATTATTTTGGTCAAAATAAAGCTCTGTGGTGTTGAAAGTGAAATTCTGGCAACCATCAATCTAAGAATATCGATTCAATAGGGTGATTATCTTGCTGTTTTTGTATATATAATATATATATATAATAATTATATATATATATATTAGTTAATATAAATATATAGTATATAGTTGTCGCTTGTATGAATTACTTATATTATATTTATGATATATATATATATATTAATATATATATTTATATTATATATTTAGCTAATAGATATGGAAATCATTGCTTTAATATATATATATAGTAAATATATATTATAGTATCATATATAATATAGAATAGTATATATATAATATTATACTATATAGTAAAACTGATACTATATACTATATATGTATAAACCATTTATTTATCAATCAATGCCTTTATATATCATATATTATATATATATATATATATATGATATATTAAATAGTAATATATAATATTATATTATATTATATATATTTTCATATATATACATATATATATACATATATAATAATAATATATATAAATATGTATAGCTAATATATAAATATATAATATATTATGAATAATAATATATAATACTATATAATGCCATAAAAATGTTATATATATATATAACAGTATATATATATGAATATATATATTATATATATTATATAATATATATTATATATTTATAATATATATATATTAATATGATAAATATATTATATAAGATATATATATATAATATTTATATATATATTATATTATATATATTATATCTATATATATATATATATATATATATTATATATATAAATATATATATAATATATATATATATATATATATATAATATATATAATAAATTTTATAATTACCTCTTTGGTTTGGCTAATATTAGCATAAACAGTATCGAAACTTCCAACAGAAGCATAAATTGTAGCCTTCCCTTTAACTTTTTCACCAAAAACATATCTGTAACAGTAATGACATTAAAAAGTATTAAAATTGAAGTTTTAACAAACATTTATTATTATTATTCGAATTAATATTTTACTACTTAAAAATAATTATATTTACGTTAAGAATAACCTATATGCGAATCTTTTAAGTGAACTATGATTGTTTTATTGAAATTTCTTTCAATATACGACACATAATTTAATTTTTATTATTTAAAATGGCAAGTTTTATTTGTTTTCAAGAACTTATGATGGTTTTACTACATACATTTAAAATTTACATATATATTTTTTTAAGTTTTAAAAAGTTATGCTGTCTAAACTATTGTGGTGGATTAATCCATCTCATTCATATACATCTCAACAATTTCCATTTGAACTTACGAAGCGCACAGTTCCAATGTAATTAATTCGTCGCTTCCCAGAATTGTTTTTGGAGAAGTTATGGTGACTTCAAAACGAGGAAGTACAAAATCTCGAACTTCGAAGCCTTTTACGTCACCATTTGCATGAATAGTGTAAACTCCCTGAAAAATAATTAATATATTTTCATTTTGGTAAATTATATATACTTTACAGTAAAAAAAAACTTTATAAAAAATGTATCTTAAAAATAATTTGTTGTTCATGAGTTATGCAATAACTCCCTAAAGGTTAGTTTGAATATATTTAACAATTATTACCGTAAATGAATTTATTTTAAAATTTTTCAGTTTACTGTTTTAATGTAGAATTAACGAAATGTACATAAAATTGAAGGGAAAGGAGCATAATAAACTAAAAAAATGAGAGAGAGAGAGAGAGAGAGAGAGAGAGAGAGAGAGAGAGAGAGAGAAGAGAGAGAGAGAGAGAGAGAGAGAGAGAGAGAGAGAGAGAGAGAGAGAGAATGTTGATGTTTTTACCTCATCAATTTCTTTGTAAAGATTAAAATCTAAATGAACGAGTCCTCCGTTGTTCGTAACGTTATTCCACTGGGCAAATTCGGATAATAGTATATAGATTTACCTCAATAAATTTTGTAAGTATATCAAAGAGAATGAAAGGAAAAATATTAAATACTATGCTAAGTGGTGACCTAGAACCGGTTTTGAACCGGTTTTGAGAAACGGTATTTAGTTCTTTGTTTATTTGATTAAATATTAAAACGAACAGGCAGCTAACTTTCATGACAAAGCATAGAATCTGTTCTTAAAATTTTGACAGCTCATCTTTGACTATGCTGGTATGATAGTTTTCATATTGTTTGCTATCAGATTTTTCAATTATCACGTTAACATATTTTACATTATTTTTTGTTGTCTAAAATCACGGGAAAAATAATTTTAAATTTTTTTTTCCATTTTAAACTCAGCATAACAAAATACATAATACGAATTTTAAATTCAGAATAACAAAATACATAAGAAACAAGTACACTTGTTTCTTATGATTTTTTTTGTGCTGAATATAAAATTCGTATTGGTTTTTGTCTGTCACATATCCAGTTTTGAAAATATTCATATGAAAAATGGATAAAAAATTTAAAAAATAATTATTTTTCCCGTGAACAGCGACAAAACGGTTGGGTATACAAACAGATAATGTAAATTAATTATGTGTGTCTTGCCCAAGTATATATGCTGTGAAAATTTTATGTTGATAGGGCAAATAATAAAAATGATATAGCGGTTTTTCATTTATGAAATGATAAAAAACATTTTGGCGTTTTTTTTAAGTCTTCATATGAATGAGAGAAAACCTGGGGTAATAGTTGGCTTTAAGGTAATGTCAGATATCGATATTTTAGAAAAGATAATCGATTTTTTTAATATTCCCACCATACAACGTTGCCAAGTGTTTTCAAATAAACAACGTGCCATATTTACATATTTACACACTTTTATTACACTTATATATATATATATATATATATATATATATATATATATTAGTTTTCCTTTATACAAAGATACATTACTAAACAATACATATATATATAATAATAGAGAGATATATATATATATATAGTATATATATATATATAATATATATATATATATATATATATATAGGAACTTCTCCTTTAAAGGGTAGTTAACCGATATATATCGAACGAACAATGTAATCGATTTTTTTTTCGATTATTTCAAGGCAAAAGTGCGAGAAGGTTGCCA
>JABUQX010072274.1:0-18995 GCA_015478945.1 Trachelipus rathkii
CGAGTCAAGTGCATATTATTTTATAATCCAACTCTAATCGAAAAAAAGTAGAAGTAAATATATTATTTTTTAAGTGCCATTCCTACTATACATAAAATATTAAAAAATGAAAATTGAGCAGGTTTATTATTTTTTATCCAAGTATTTAGGCTATAACAGAAAGAGACAATGAATAGAAAAAAGATCGTTTAATTTAATATAATAGTACCTTAATTTAATTCTTTAATTAATTCAGCTTTCTTAGTGAGCGCTGAAGTTCCATTAATTTGGCCTAATAGCTATTTTCGGCCTGTGTTACTGTAACTTCTCATACAAGGATCTGGGGATAGGATAGGATTCTGCGGGAATTAAAATTTAGTGTGAAGTCATCACTAATGGAATTTCACTATCAAAAATAGATAAATTTTTTGTTTTTTATTTAAAAATTTTGGTCGGCCTAATTTTTTCTCGCCTTCGCTGCCTCTAGGTCTGTTTTCGAAGTTAAAAATAAACGACATCACCTTCTCCTCGTGGGCAGGATTTTTTCTGTGGGGGTCATAAAAGTTGCCACTTTTGGGGAAAAAAAGTTTTTTTTTCTTTTTTCAAGTGAAATTGCTTGTTAACAAGCTTTTTTTTTGAAGATGGAGAGCTATAGGGTAGAAAGATTAATTTCAATGAAACACATTTTCTTTTCAAATTTTAAATTGTTAAACCGAGAAATTTACAATTAAGTAATTAAAAAATAAAACTAAAAATTTAATAAATTAATTTAATATATTTTAAAGAGACTCATTTTACTTCTATTTTTATTAGAGTTGGCTTATATAAATATTTTTGGCTTATATAAATATTTTAAGAATGATTATTTTCACTACTTGGCAGAAAGAAATATAACCGATTGTTAAAGGTTCGCAAAAATAGAAAAACTACGCAGTTTTTTGTACACCTATATACATTACATTAAAATTTTGCCTTATGTTGTTGTAAACTTTCTTTGACTAGAGAGAGAGAGAGAGAGAGAGAGAAGAGAGATGAGAAGAGAGAAGAGAGAGAGAAGAGAGAGAGAAGAGGAGAGAGAGAGAGAGAGAGATGAGGGAGAGAGAGAGAGGAGAGAGAGAGAAGAGCAGAGAGAGAGAGAGAGAGAGAGAGAGAGAGAGAGAGAGAGAGCGATAGAGAGAGAGAAAGAGAAACTTAGACGAGAAGAGAGAGAGAGAGAAGAGACAATACTAGAGAGAGAGAGAGAGAGAGAGATTTGCTGTGACCCTACTGCACTACAGTCACCTCTCGTTAAGCCTGTATGTAACCCATAAGCCCGCTCTGGGTTAGATATAGTAAATACCAATCTATGCGACTGCTATTTACTATATTGTCTCTAAAATATAAAATTCTCTAATTCTAACATTTTGGGTCTGTTCACCTCTGCGCTACTATTACCCAGCTTAGCCTCTCTTTGGGCCTGTACGTAACCCACAAGCCCGCTCTGGGTTAGATATAGTAAATACCGGTCTATGCGACCTCTATTTACTATATTATTGCTAAAATATATATTTAAATGTTTCTAATTCTAACATTTTGGGCTGTTCACCTCTGCACTACTATCACCCAGCTTAGCCTCTCTTTGGGCCTGTACGTAACCCACAAGCCCGCTCTGGGTTAGTATGTGCGGAAATAACGGCCTATCCCAGAGCTGTTATTTCCCACATTATACTTAAAGATACATGCAACTCTTAATCTCCACCTAGTTTTCTCCTTACACTAGTCTCTAACCCCTAAGTTTGGCTAATTGCTTGAACCGCTACTTAAGCTTACTGCGAATTTTACACTGGCATGCATGAACACTTCCTAATTAATTTTTATTGTTGTGTAAGGCCTTCTAAGGTGCTAACTCTAGCCGATTTGCTGATACCTCTCTGCTAAACTATTGCGGCTCCCCGACCCTAAGCCTACAGTCTTAGGTCGGCTATCATCGCTTTACTTTGCCTTGCCGCCTTAATACTATTTTAAATTCCACTCTGCCTTGTTCCTTACCTTGGTTTGGTTTCCTAAATTTGTTTGGAATAGATTGCTAGCATTCAATGGTTTAGTTTTTTATTTTTTTAAAATGCTGATTTCATTTCGCGCATTCAGATGTTCACGATATCTTCAGAACGGAAAAATGCTAGCGTGTGGGTGGAGCCTATTTCGGTGAATGATCCGATCTGCCTTAGTTGGAGCTTTTAGGGCGTAATCTCTTAATTTTTATTTCTGGCATGATATGTTATATACCTAGAGTGGATCCACGCTATATACCCCCCTGCAGAGCTGAGGTCGCAGTTGCTTCAATCGCGGAAGCGAAACGGCCTCCGCAACTTGCGGCCTCTGCTCGATACATTTCCGGACGAAGTGGGTTGCAAAACTGGGCGCAGACAAGAGCGGGGAGGTTGTATTGGAGACGTAGGAGTGTGGGCGAGAGCGCGAGAAAGAGAACGAGTAAGAGGACGAGGGATGCGAGAAGGAAGTGGAACAGCAGGAGAGCTGCCTGTGGAAGGCAAGGCAGGAGGTGGAGAAGTGGAAGGAGACGGCAGAGGAAGAGGAGGAGGAGGGAAGGGAAGTAGATCTGGGTCGAGAGGGAGAAGTGGTGAAGGTGGTGAATCCGTAGGAGTTGAAGGAGGGGAAGAGTCGGGAGGAGATGAAGGAGGTAGAGAATCTGGCACAGGGTAAGAAGGTGGGGCATCCAGAGGAATCGGGATGGGTTTAGGGAACAAGTCCGAAGCCTGGACGTCCAGGGGGTTCGCCTCAAAATAGGCAGGTTTGAGACGATCGATCGATATAACGTCGGTACGAGTAGGAAGCTGTACTTTGAAGAACTTCTCCTTCCGAAGTAAAACCGGGAAGGGCCCGTCGTACTTGGGTTGGAGGGGAGAACGGTGGGAGTCATGCCTGACTAGAACATGGGTACAGGAAGAGAGATCTTTCGGAATGTAAGAGTGCACCTTTTGCTGGCGGGTCGGAGTAGGTCTCCATGAGAGGGCGCAGCGTTTCAAGCGAGTGAGATACAGGGTGGGGTCTGCAGTAGCAAGCGGGAAAGATTGAGAAAAGAACACACCAGGTAGGCGAAGTGTAGAGCCATAAACAAGTTCTGCAGCTGAACACTGAAGATCCTCCTTAACGGCCGTGCGTATACCCAGCATAACCAAAGGAAGAGCCTCAGTCCAGTGTTCAGGTTGTGGATGTGCCATGAGAGAGGCTTTAAGCTGACGGTGGAACCTCTCACAAATCCCGTTCGAGATAGGATGGAAGCTGGTGGTATGGATCTTCTCAGAACCCAGCAAGCGCATCAAATTTTTCCAGAGGAAGGATTCGAAAACGCGACCTCGATCCGTCGTGACCGAGAGAGGAATTCCGAACCGAGAGATCCAATGAAACAAGAAGGCTTTAGCTATAGATTCGGCAGTGGCAACAGAGAGAGGGATAGCTTCAGTCCAACGAGTGAACCGATCGATACAGGTGAGGATATATCGCATGCCATGAGAAGGTGGAAGAGGTCCAACAATGTCGATGTGAACTCTTTCAAAACGTTGGCCAGGGGGCAAGAAGGTGCCCAAGGGAGCTTTAGTGTGTCTTTGCACCTTAGAGCGTTGACAAGCCATGCAGGCGCGGACCCAATTCGCTACATCGGCGTTAACTTTAGGCCACACAAAACGAGCTGTTACCAGTTTGCGTGAAGCCTCGACGCCAGGGTGTGAAAGCGAATGGAGATTGCAGAAGACTGCCTTTCGAAGAGAATTTGGAACGAAAGGGCGAGGGTGGCCTGTTGAAGTGTCACACAAGAGTCTCTTCTCTATGCCCGGAAGATTGAGCCACTGCAGCTGTAGAGAAGAGTCCTGCTGAAGATCGATATTGTCTTGCTCCTGGCACGTGGCCATGGCTGCGTAATCAATGTCAGGAATGGGGGAAAGAGCGTTAATTTCAATCCGAGAAAGAGCATCCGCGGTGAAATTATCCACTCCGGAGATGTGACGTATGTCTGTCGTAAACTGGGAAACGAATTCGAGATGACGAGCTTCACGGGGGGAGTGACGTTCATGCCGTGAAGCCATTGCGAAAGTGATCGCTTTGTGGTCGGTCAGGATGTGGAACTCCCGTCCTTCCAAAAAGTACCGAAAATGGCGAACAGCAAGATACATAGCAAGCAATTCCCGTCCAAAAGCACTATACCTTGTTTCGGCGGGTTGGAGCTTGCGTGAAAAGAAGGCAAGTGGGCACCATTCGCCCTTTTGGAACTGCTGAAGCACCGCACCAACAGCGAAATCGGAGGCATCTACCTGCACTCTCGCTGGTGCGGTATCGTGGGGATGAACTAAAAGAGTGGCGGAGGCGAGGGCTTCTTTGGAAGCCTCAAAAGCAGACTCTGCTGCCGGAGACCAGTCGACTTTAGTGGTGCTGCCTCGCTGTTTAGGACGAATGAGTGCGGTAAGCGGGCCTAGGAGGGCTGCCGCTGATTTCAGAAATCTGTGGTAAAAGTTGATCATTCCCAGATATTGACGAAGTTGCTTTTGATTTTGGGGAAGAGGAAAGGCTCGGATAGCGGCGACACGGTCTACAAGAGGGCAAATACCCTCAGCCGAGACTGTGTGACCAAGGAATGTAAGAGAAGACGCGCCGAATACGCACTTGGTAGGATTGAGACGAATTCCCGCATCATCCAACCTACCAAAAACGGCACGTAGGTGATCCATATGTTCTTCAGGAGAGGAGGAAGCGACTAAAAGATCATCTAAATATGCCCAAGCAAAAGGAAGGCCACGGAGGATAGAATCGATGAACCTCTGGAAGGACTGGGCTGCATTTTTCAAACCGAATGGCATTCTTGTATACTCAAAGAGGCCAAAGGGGGTGATTACAGCTGTCTTGGGAACGTCCTCCGGAGCCACGGGTATCTGATGGTAGGCTCGAATTAAGTCCAAAGAAGAAAAAATGGTGTTGCCAGACAGGTGGGAAGTGAAACTTTGTATATGCGGTACAGGGTACCTATCCGGTGTTGTGGCAGAATTCAAAGCCCTAAAATCACCACAGGGTCTCCAATCGCCCGTGGTGCCCTTAGGGACCATGTGTAGCGGAGAAGACCAACAACTCTTGGAAGGGCGCACAATGCCAAGTTGCAACATGTGATCAAACTCGGCCTTGGCGGCTTTGAGTTTATCAGGAGGAAGGCGGCGAGCTCGAGCAAAGGTGGGTGGGCCAGTGGTCTCTATATGATGTTCCACAGAATGCTTAAGAGGGGTATCTGAAGAGCAAGGATGCAATAAAGAAGGAAAGTCCTTCTGCAGGATAGAAAGGAAGGGAGACACTACCGAAGATGGCGGAGCGATAGCGGAAATGCCCCTTAGCTCTGGAGAACCTAGGGAACCGTGGGAGTAGAGAGAAGTATCACCGTCAACTAGGCGCCTATTACGAAGGTCTACCATAAGATTGAAATGGGACAAAAAGTCAGCGCCGAGGATGGGCTGTGTCACTTCAGCGACGAGAAAAACCCATGGAAACTGGCGGCGGAGAGACAGATCCAACGTACATAAACGCTCTCCATATACCGGAATGGAAGAGCCATTAGCAGCGAAAAGTTGACGGCCTGAAAGAGGGATAGCCGAGTCTTGAGAAGGGTTGTTGGGTAAAATCGAAAGGCTAGAGCCGGAATCGATCAAGAAGGCAAGTTTAGTGGACCGATCGTAGATACGAAGAACATCCTGTGTAGTAGGAGGAGAAGGAGAAAAAGAGCCAGCAACTCCCGTCGCCCCTACGACGGGTTGGCTGCTGAGTTTCCCTGCTGGAGTGAGCAGGTGGGATCGCACTTATTCGCGTCCATACCGAAGGTATGGTGATAGTAACAGTATCCATGTGGGTACTGGCGCTGGCGGGAGGAAGAAGCAGAAGGTGAACGAGGACCGCGAGAAGGACGAAAGTTGGAAGGAGTGCGATCGCGAGAGCGAAAAGTGTTATTATTAATTGCCGCTGTAAGGGAGAGAAGGGCAGTTTTTATATCGGCCATGCCAGTTTCGAGAACCGAAACCCGGGTATCCAGAGCTGCCGAAGGAGGAGGTTGTACTGCGAAAGCGTGAGAGTAGGAAGGTTGAGGTGGGTGAGAATAAGGAAATTGAGCTGGATAGGAGGCAGAAGGCGGTTGAGGAACAAGAGGAGGAGGAAGAGTAGCGGAGGCGTTGGTAGAGTATTGGGGAATGTGTTGGGCGTGAGTTGTAGATGGTTGAGGAGGTGCGAGAGTCGAAGAGGTAGGAGAGACGGAGGAAACGGCGTAGGCGGTGGGGACCAAAGGCTCCATCGGAGGGCGCAAAATTCTGTCTGCTGTAGCGGCAAACTCAGTGAGGGACAACGTCGGGTTTATTGATTGCAGTACGCTGTGATGTCGAGCAGGCATCTTCTGGAGGAAGAGGGTGCGAATTATTTTCTCTTCCCGTGTAGATGGAGTGCCGCCCAACAAACCCAGCATCCCTACCATCAATTCCGAGGGTTTCTGGTCGCCCAGTGAGATGCCTCCAAGCAGAGTTTCCAATTGCTCCTCTCTGGTGGGAGCCAAGCGGTCGATAATAAGGGTTTTGAGCGTGTTGTAAGGGGTTGTAGAGTTTCTAGTTGTTGCCAGGCCATCCCTGATTTTGAGGAGGCAAGATTCTGGTAGAGCATTCACAACTCTCGAATATCTCTCCTTCTCGTCTTCGATGGTCAGGAGCGCTGACTCGGCCAGGTCAAACCAAAGCTCGGGATTGTTTACGAAGAAGGGTTGCAAATGGAATGCTCGCGAGGAAGTAGACATGACGAAAGGCGTAGAAGTTGGCAGAGCGAAGGAAAGAAAAGAAGTTAAATAAGATGTGGAGCGAGCGGAGGCACTAATAACGGACCGAGGGTGGAAAAATCAAAGAAATTACAACCTTAGGAGCTAGACCAAGGATTAAAATGAGATTGCTGCGACATGAAATTGCCAAATATACTTTTATATTATAATAATATATATATATATATATTTATAATAATATATATATATATATATATATATATATATATATTATATATATATATATATATATATATATATAATAGTATAATAAATTAAGTATATGCTAGTAAATAGTTATAGTTTTGCACTTTGTGTTTACCAGGGGCGGCTCGTCATTAAGGGCCAGTGGGGCCCGGCCCCACCAGTAATTCTTTAAAACAAATAAATTTCTTAATTAAAAATAAATTATTTGAGTAATTTTCATTTTTAATTTCGATTCTTCTAACAAAATTATTTGTTGCATATTCAAAATTAATTTCCTCGAAAATTACACTTTCGATTTTTTACGAGCTTCGGCAGCTTCTGGGCCAGCGAAATTGGGCCCTGAGAATATATAAATAAGCGTATACAACAAATGTACGCACGCACGTCTTTTGTGACGTAGACTCTCATTCATTCAGTTTATTGAAAGCTAGGGCCAGGGTGAACGGGCCCACTTGGATATTAATTGCATTATTGCATATATTTCTTTAAAACAACATGATTTGTTAAATATATATATAATATATATATATTATATATATTATTATATATATATATATATATATATTATATGATATATATAATATTATATATAATATATATATATATATATATTATATATATAATATATATATATATATATATATCTATATTATATATATATAATATATATATATATATATATGTTATATATATATATATAATATATTAATATATATATTAAATAATATATATATATCATATATATATTATAATAAATATATATATAATATATATTGTATTATTATATATATTTTTTTATAATATATATTATTATAAAATATATATATATATATATATATATATATATATATATATATATATATATATTATTATATATATATTATATATATTATATATAATAGCTTAAACTTAAACTTAAACAAAACGCGTGTGTGCGTACATTTGTTAATAATAAAGTCTGGGCCCATATTTCGCTGGCCCCGAAGCTTTTTCTCAAATTATATGTTTTAGTTTTATCTGGTTGTCGTTCGTTGCAAGTCTGTAAATAATTCTTTTTGATTGTTTGTGAATCTAGTCTGCGAAAATGTTTATACTGATAACTGATTACTGAGTTTAGTGATATTTAGTGTTGAAATGCCTGTTAAAAAAGGTATTTTTCGTTGAAATTTAATGAAAGGATTGAAAGCCTATTTTTATGGTAATTCATTGGATTCATTGTCGTTTTAATTACAGTGTTATCCCCCAATCCTATCAAAGTAACAATATGATATTTTGTGATTATTGATTATCAATTAAAAAAATTGATTATTAATTAAAAAAATTACTTAAAGTAACTACGCAAAGCGAGGTCGGATTTGAAAAATTTCTTCACAGGGAGAATCTATGAAGCCTAAATAGTCGTTTAAGGTGCGTAATGATTTTTTTTTTTTTTTTTTTTTTAAGGGAACGGATGGTCCGATTTTGAAATTTTTTTCACAGGAGGCATCTATGAGGACTAAATAAATGTTTAATGTTCCAAAAAATGAATAGAGTAGATAATATTTTAATAAAGGCATTTTCCACCTTAAAACATGAAGAAAAATTAGAAGTTAAAAGACTTGGACCGTATCAGCCTAGAGATGTTCACATTAATCAGAAAGATGGAAAGAAGAATAGAACATTTTGTAAATCTTGGTTTGAGAAAAAGAAATGGCTTACTGTAAGTGATAACAAAAATGCTTTATTTTGCTTCTACTGTCTGCTATTTGGAGGTGAAAATGTATGGGCACGAACAGGTTGCAATGATTTAAAACATCTCTCAGAGAAAATTCACAAGCATGAAAGAAGCCGAACTCACTTGAATAATTGTATTCAGTATTCCCAACTTGGGAAAGTAAATATTTTATCATCAATTGATAGTGGCCATCGAATCAGTATTTTAAAGCATAATGAGATAGTAGACAAAAATAGACATAATTTATCTAGAATTATAGATTGTATAAAATTTTGCGGAATTCACGAATTACCTTTGAGAGGTCACGATGAAACATCACAATCTAATAACCGGGGAGTATTGTTAGACATGGTTTATTACATATCTAAGTTTGATAGTGTCTTAGAAGATCACTTGACAAATTCTAATGTGGCAAAAAATACCTCAAAAACTATTCAAAATGACCTTTTAGACTGTATGTATCATGTTTATATCGACGAAATAAAATCAGAAATTAATGATGTCAGTTTTGTATCCATACAAGCAGATGAAACGACCGATATCACTTGCCTTTCACAGTTTGTGATTATTTTGCGCTATTCTAGAAATTCTCAACCTGTCGAAAGATTTTTAAGTTTTGTTAATATTCATAATAGAACAGCTACCGGACTAACAAGTGTTCTGAAAGAAGAATTAAAATCTTTTAACTTAACCAACAAGTTAATTGCACAAGCCTATGACGGAGCAGCTGTTATGAGCGGGTCCCACAACGGTGTACAAGTGCAGATGAAAGAGTACTACCCTTACGCCCATTATGTTCATTGTTACGCACACAAATTAAATTTAATTTTGAAAAAGGTTTGCTCATCAAATAAAAGGATAAAAATATTTTTTGCTAATCTGAGTGGATTTGGTGCGTTTTTCACGAATTCACCTAAACGTAACGATATGCTTCAAAAAGTTTGTAATGTTCACATTCCAAAGATTTGTCAAACCAGATGGAATTTTCATTCTAAAATCGTAAATTGCATAAAAGAAAACAAGAAACAACTGTTGGAATGTTTTAAAAGGATTCAGAATGAAGACTGTTGGGACGATAAAAGCATTCGTGAATCAGTAGGCTGTTTGTAATGTTCACATTCCAAAGATTTGTCAAACCAGATGGAATTTTCATTCTAAAATCGTAAATTGCATAAAAGAAAACAAGAAACAACTGTTGGAATGTTTTAAAAGGATTCAGAATGAAGACTGTTGGGACGATAAAAGCATTCGTGAATCAGTAGGCTTTGAAAGATTATTGGAAGACTACGAGTTTAATTTCTTTCTGTCTTTTTTTTATGAAACGTTGAAACATACAGATATTTTATACAACGTTTTACAGTCCAATAAATCAAATAATATTACAGTTGAAGATGCTTTGAAACATTTTGAATCTTCAATTACTACAATACGGCACAATATAGCAAAATTTCTTATTTCAGGGGATGATAGTGAAGTTTTAGAAGTTCCATTAAAAAGACTTAAAAAATGCAGTGTAGTTACTGATACCTTAAAAACGGATGCGACAAAGGCTTGTAACCAAATAATTACAGAAATAAATGAAAGATTTAAAAATTTTGAGTTGTTTCGCTCATATATTGTTGTCGACCCGAAGCAATTTAATTCTCATAAGCAGTGTTTTCCATCTGATCACATTCAAACTATTGCAAATATATATATATATATATAATATATATATATATATACAAAAACAGACATAGGATATACTATTATATATATATATTATATATATATATATATATATATATATATATATATATATATATCATATAAATATATATATATATATATATATACCTTAAAAAATAACTGCGACTTTTCTTGCAGCTAAAGTCCTTAATTAGGTCATCAAAATCTAAAGTCGTCGCCAAGTCTTTTTCTATTGAGAGAAGAGCCAGTGCAGATAGCCGGTCTTGAGTCATGGTGTTTCTCAAGTAAGTTTTGATGAGCTTCAATTTCGAGAAGCTTCTCTCTGCAGAGGCTACAGTAACTGGAATAGTAGCTATTATTCTTAAAGTAACATAAATGTTTGGATAGACATCACACAACCCGTTTTTGGCCATGTATTTAAGAACTGATAGTATATCGTCTTTTTCCCCGTCATAAGCTCGTGAAAACATTCTGAGCTCTTCACAGAGCTCTATAGCTTCAATATCATGGTGTTCCCCTTTGCTTAAAGAAACTTCCAAATCTTTACATTTTTTCATCAAAAGTTCATCATTCATCTGCAGGAGGTCATTAATGTGATATATAAATCCAAACGTGTTTTCATGTGATTTTAGAGCTTCAAATCTTGGATGACAACTCATTCGCACTGCATCGACTATGACCAAAAAATAATTTATTTTGAAATATTCTTCAGGTGAGAGTTCGGGAACATCGTCTTTTAGTTCATAGGAGAACAAAAATTTTTTTCGTCTTCTCCTAATGTGCTTGAAATTCCTGTCAATTCCCACTTCTTCAGCTATCTCTCTGGCTGTTACCAGTGCCGAGGCGAATCCACTCTGGCGGTACTCATCTAACCAATTAATAAATGCTTGGAGATGCTTAACTGCTACATCCAAATGCATATATTTACTTTGCCATACCTTACTTATGGTATGTATTTTGATAAGTATATCATACCATACAACCAAAGACACTACAAATTCGTATGTCGTTATCTCGTTTTCTAATGACTGACATTCACTAATCAACCCACAGTCTGTGGTATGTTCACACAGGTTGGATAAAGCATCACAAACACTATTTAGCTGGTACCTCACAGCTTTTACAGATTCAATTCTACACTCCCATCTGGTTTCTGAGAGAGGTTTTAGGGAAATGTCAACATGTGACTTCAAAATGCCCCATCTCTCGCTCGAGCAATTGAAAATAGTATAGAGTCTCTGTAAGAGACCAAAAAATGTCTGAGCCTAAGCACATGAAGAAGCGGCATCACCCAGCACTAAATTCCAGCTGTGGCTTCCACAGGGCACAAAGAATGCGCGGGAGTTCATGTTCAGAATTCTTCTTTGCACACCATTTTTATCTCCACGCATATTAATATATATACCATATATATATATATATATATAATATATATATATATTTACAGACAGCGTTGATACTCAAAAAGATACAAATTATCGAACTGAAGACTCGACATATTTCATAATTTACTTTTTTAATAATCAATATCACTGAGTAATGACACTGCAATGGCAAACACAAATTCACGTGAAACTGAAAGGGGCAAATCATAGACTGGCAAGCAGGGTTGAGGGTTGCCAGGTGGTTTGGAGTACTTTTAGCCACATATTGGTTAAAAATTAGCCATAATTAGCCATAATTACATATATATATATATAATATATATATATATATATATATATATATATAATATATATTATATATATATATATATATAATATATAGTATATATATATATATAATATATATATATATATATATATATATATATATTGGTAAATCAATAAAAAGTTAATTAAATAATTTTATACTAAAGATATCCATTAGGTACTCTAGGCTGTTATAATGAAATGATTTTTATATTTATATTAAATCTAACAAAAATTAGCAAAATTTAGCCAAAAAACCGAGAGGCCAAAATATTTTTTTTTTCTTTTGGCAACTTATGAAATTAGCCACAATGGTTAAAATTATCCACATCTGGTAACCCTGCTGGCAACTGACAAGTGCGTGAATAATGATTTAAAACGTTTCAAAACGTTCCAACCAAAATTTTCGAGATCCTTATATTTAAATTCTAACACCCACACAGTATTATATATATATATATATATTATATATAGTATATATATATATATAGTATATATATATATCTCTAGCACATATATATAGTATATATATATTATTATATATATATAATTAAATTATATATATATATATATATATATTGCCCACTCATGCGATATGGGGCATTAAATCTGTTTAAGCGCGCGAGGCCCTTATAAGGCGCGGGGCCCTTATAGGGCGCGGGGCCCTTATAGGGCGCGGGGCCCTTATAGGGCGCGGGGCCCTTATAAGGCGCGGGGCCCTTATAAGGCGCGGGGCCCGGGGCGATTGCCCCTGTCGCCCCACCCTAGAGCCGCCACTGAAGTTGTAACCAAATAATTACAGAAATAAATGAAAGATTTAAAAATTTTGAGTTGTTTCGCTCATATATTGTTGTCGACCCGAAGCAATTTAATTCTCATAAGCAGTGTTTTCCATCTGATCACATTCAAACTATTGCAAATAATTATCCTATGCTACATAAAGAGAGACTAATTTCCGAGTTAGCTGTTATGTATGATAATGAAACCTTTAGTTCCATCACAAATGTTAATGGCTTGTATAAATTTTTGGACGATAATGGTTTATGCGATGCTTTTTCAGAGGCCGCAAAATTAATAGAAATCGTTTTAGTGACGCCCGTGTCGACTGCCGATTCTGAACGTAGTTTCAGTACTTTAAAGCGCATTAAAACCCTTCTTAGAAACACAACATCACAAGATAGATTAAACGCACTTGCAGTGCTATCAATACAAAAAGACTTTATAGAGGAGATTCCTCAATTCAACACAAAAGTGATTGAAAAATTTGCCCAAATAAAGAACAGAAGGGCAAACTATTTATACAAATAAACCAATTTTAAAGGTAAGTTTTTTTAAAATGCGTTTTAAATTACAAGTAATATTTTTTTATTTAATTAAGAAGTAGATCTAGCCTATATATATATATATATATATTATATATATATATAAATATTTTATATATATATAATAAATTATATATATATATATATATATATATATATATATATATATATATATATATATAATATATATATATATATATTATATATATAATATATAATATATATATATATATATATTATATATATAATATATTTTATTAACGCTTCCGCTATCTTTTTTTCATCATTGTCGTCCTTCTTCTCACGTGACCCCAATCTTGTTTGCTATTGGTCAATCGATCACGCCATTTTCGCCTCGAACAAACATTCTGGAACCGCTCCTCTATAACGTCCAAAATAACCTGTATTCATTATAAACATTCGCAAAATCTTATCAACATTTATTTCTGTGAGCTTCAGTGATTTTGTTACAAACGTTCAGTGCTCAATCTATCTTCAGTGTAACCTTTGCCCTCGAATGCAGCAAGGTACGATCATTGCTAAACCTAGCTCTTGTGTATCATATTGAATCTCGTGTATCTAAATAATTCTATTTTGTGCTGCATGCTTATATTAGTGAAAAACATTCCATATAAAATAATCTTTATTATACATTATATTTATTTACATTTAAATAACCTTTTTATAAATTATTGGTCATACTAAAAGACTTACGTTCAAAATTTTATATATTTTATATAATAGTTTACCTTAATACAAAATCTCAAATAAATAGAAAACTGAATTCTCATGCATAACTTTAATATTTATTTTCCACAATGTAATTATTATTATTATTATTATTATTATTATTATTATTATTATTATTATTATTATTATTATTATTATTATTATTATTGTTAATTGTTTTCCATATATTAATTATGTATATTGTTTCAATATAGATTATGACCTCTGACCAAAGTTTGTGTCATTACCTCAGCCTTCTTCCGTTACGCTCAACGTAACAGTGCTGACCCTGGAGTTTTTGCCGTCGTCTATCCCGGCATTTCTACAACCACAAGGACACTCGGATCCACATCCTGAAGCAGAAGTTTAATTTCATAATATAAAAAAAATTAATCTGTTGTACGGAACAATTTTAAAAATTTTTTTAACAGGTCGATTTCCTGCATTTTCAATTACTTATTTTTAAATCATTTTGGCCCATAAAAGCGGCCTAATATATATTTTTGTTAACATTCCTATACCTATTTGTAAAAATTTACTCTGTTTTTGGTCTCCGACCACTATATTTCTCATATTTAGCTTACGTAAGTTGCATTTTTAGCTCATTTATTTCGCTATATTTCTTCAAAAATATTTTTTATTTTTTTTACAATCTTATTTTTATTAATATTTATTAAATAATGTCCCCTCCTGACGCTGCAAATACTGAAAATATCAATGTGATATCGCAACAGCCTGCTTCAGACAGGGAGACATCTAACGCTTACACTGGCAAGTTCGTCACCAACGATCTCGATTTGACCTTTACATTACTTGAGCTTCAGCTCGAGTCCACGAATGAACTTGCCCGCTTTAGAGCCCTTTTAAATATATTGCCTGTTCCCGTTTTACAGCGCCTAAAGGATGTTTTACCTTCCTTGCATTCTCACAACCAACCCTACACCCAACTTAAAACCGAACTTTTAAACCGGCTGGGAGAAACCGATGCTGAAAAAGTAAAAAAACTTCTAACTGGAGGCTCTCTTGGAGATCGTTTGCCATCAGTTCTATTATCTGATATGTTAAATCTTCTCGACGGCCCTCCCGTAGGTAATTGTATACATATTGTACGCCATCTCTTCCTACAGAAACTCCCTGCAGAGATGCAATTGCGCTTAGCCACCGTCGATCCTAATTGTTCACTACAAGAACTAGCTACTTTTGCTGACAGAATTTGCAAAGCGAAACCTCTTCCGACAGCAGACATACCTTCACAAGTTTCGCATATCACGGATCCACCTGTAATAATAACTTACCACCAGCGTCTATTTCGCATGTAAATGAGTCAGTCAATGCAAAATGCTTATATTTTATCACAACTACAGGTGTTGCAGAACACCATCATGGATTTAACTACTAGAATGCGAGCTTTGGAAACGCGTTCCACTGCTCCTCCCCCCCCTCCTCCTTCCCCTCCTTATCCTCAACAACAATATCCTTATCCTCAACAACAATATCCTCAACCTCAACAGTATCCTCACCTCTCATCATCCTTATTCACCGCCTCCTTCATACCCCCAGCCTCTTTCATACCCCCAGCCCCCTCCCAATGCATCAAATACTTATTCTGCTTACAATTATGGTCATAATTCTCGCTCTCCAACTATGCAACGACGTTCATATCGTCGCTCACCTACTCCTTCGCGTCAATTCGCCTCTTCTCCTGTTGATTCTCAGGCTTTGGTTCAGTTTCCGTCACATAACCAGCAGGGTATTTGTAGAAATCATCAACGTTTTGGAGATCAAACTCGGTCATGTCTTAAGCCTTGTACATTCGGGAATTTAAACTTAAACACCACTCTGTAAATTCGCTCGGAGGTGGTTTCAAGGCCGTTCCAACTTGCTTGTGTCTACTCCCTCCACCAAACTATCTATCTCGTAGTAGTGGGACTCAAATGTTCAGCTGTAACCTCTTCCATCCTCGAAAACTGCATGCCCCAGAACCAATCGGGCTCCTTACGCGCTGCCAATGGCACAACCATTAACACTTATGGTACCAAGCGACTCCATTTAACGCTCTCGTTCCGTCGTGACTTTATATGGGACTTCACGATAGCCGACGTCACTTTACCAATATTAGGTGTAGACTTTCTGTCCCACTTCAACCTTCTTGTTGACATGAACCACAACCGCATCATTGATTTTGAGACACATTTCTCATCCGCTTGTATTCGTGCGTCTGCTTCCATCAGTGGCATACATCTTTCTCCATCTAATAATATTTTTGAATCATTATTAATTACCGATTTTCCAGAGCTTCTCTCTCCAGTCTCCAAATTTCCTCCTGTGAAACACAATGTCGTTCATCACATTGAAACTTCCGGCAGACCTCCATTCTCTCACGCTCGGCGACTTGCACCGGATAAACTCAAAGCAGCAAAGCTAGAGTTTGAATCTCTCTTAGAGAAGGGCATCATCCGACCTTCAAAGTCTGACTACGCTTCTCCATTACATATGGTTCTCAAACCCAATGGGGACTATCGCCCGACCGGCGATTATCGCTGCCTAAATGCAATCACCCGCCCGGACCGTTATAATGTACCTCATTTACAGGATTTCACATCCCATCTCTCTGGTTGTACCATCTTCTCAAAAATTGACTTAATTTCAGCATTTTTTCAAATTCCCGTCAATCCGGACGACATTCATAAGACTGCCATCATCACTCCCTTCGGTCTTTACGAATTTCTTCGAACGCCATTCGGTTTACGAAATGCTAGTCAATCATTCCAACGTCTTCTAGACTCAGTATTACGCGGTTTACCTTTCGTCTTCGCCTACATAGACGACTTATTGATTGCCAGTGCCTCTCCGGAAGAACATACTTCACATCTCAGGCAAGTTTTTACCAGACTAAGTGAATTTGGTCTATGTGTCAATTCTTCCAAATGTGAATTCGGAGTTTCATCCCTAACTTTTCTCGGACATACAATCTCTGCCGAAGGTATACGTCCTCTTGAGGATCGTGTGGCAGCCATTCGTGATTTTCCGAAACCCGTAAAACAGCGTCAACTTCGTCGTTTCTTAGGGATGGTAAATTTTTACCATCGTTTCATACCGGTCCGTGCTAAAAATTCCGTCCTTCCTCTTCACGCACTTCTTAAGCATCCACGTAAAGGTTCTGCTGCTTCTGTCACTGTAGATTGGAACGACGAAGCAACTAATGCCTTCACCGCCATCAAGGAAGCCCTTGCCTCTTCCGTGTTACTTATATTTCCATCTGACGCAGCCCCGACTAGAATCAACACCGACGCTTCAGACTTCGCAGCTGGGGCTGTGCTACAACAATTTATTGATAACGAATGGCGTCCATTAGCTTTCTTTTCTAAAAAGTTCCAGCCGCCTGAAACAAGGTATAGCGCGTTTGGAAGGGAACTTCTAGCAATTTATTTAGCTATTAAGCACTTCCGTTACTTCATAGAAGGTCGGGAATTCCATGTTGTAACTGATCATTTACCCATCACGCATGCCATTACAGCTTCCACAGTGAAACAGTCACCTCGTGAAGCACGTCACCTTGAATTCATTGCCCAATTCACAACTGATATCCGCCATATAAAAGGAAAAGACAACATTCCTGCCGATGCTCTATCCCGAATTAACGCTATCTCTCCTTTACCAGACATTGATTTCGTTGAAATGGCTCGTCTGCAGCAGCTCGAAGAGATTGTTTTTCCTAGTGCTTCTTCTTACGACATTCAAACTGTAGAAATTTTTGGTTTTCCACCTTTGTTATGCGACGTCTCTTCCGCACATCCTCGTCCAGTAGTACCAACCCCCATGCGCAGAAAGGTGTTTCACACCATTCACGACGTGTCGCACCCAGGGGTAAAAGGTAGTCAAGTCAAAATAGGTAAGCATTTCGTTTGGCCGTCCTTACTAAAGGATGTTAAACAGTGGACAACGCAGTGTCTCAACTGTCAAAAATCCAAAGTGCACAGACACACTGTCGCACCTCTTCAGCAATTTATTCCCCCTGGTGAGCGTTTTGACCAGGTGCATATTGATTTAGTCGGCCCTTTACCACCCTCAAATGGTTTCACACATATTTTAACTTGCATAGACCGATACACTCGATGGGTAGAAGCCATTCCCTTGCGTGATACTTCCAGCGAGACAATTGCTCAGGCATTTTTGTACAACTGGATAGCCAGGTTTGGTACACCTTCGACTGTGTCCACAGACCAGGGTAGGCAGTTTGAGTCTCACCTTTGGAAGGACATTATGACTTTAATCGGCTCCAAGCGTCTTCGCTCTTGCAGCTACCACCCGCAAAGCCAAGGCCTCATAGAACGTTTCCACCGGCAGCTGAAAGCTTCTCTTATGGCCCATGGAACACCGGACAATTGGTCCGAAACTCTCCCTCTTGTCCTACTCGGTATCAGAACTTCGTACAAAGAAGACCTCAAATGCTCAACTGCTGAGCTCGTATACGGCTCCACCATCCGAATACCTGGTGAGTTTATCCTTCCTTCTCCAAAAACTACGAACCAGCACACCTTCCTGGCACGCCTTCGTCAGTGTACTGAGGCATGGAAGCCATCTTTGCCACGTCATCCTCCCCGTCCAACCTACATGCCTGCAGATTTGGAGACATGCTCTCACGTATTAATTCGGCATGACTCACACCGTAGTCCTTTGCAAGCCCGCTATGACGGACCTTTCCTCGTCTTAAAACGCTATCGAAAGTACTTCACTTTACAGAAGGGGAGCAAAGCAGAAAATATCTCCGTTGATAGGATCAAACCGGCTTATTTCGAACATGATCCCGCTTCTTCCAACACTCTTTCTCCACCTTCTGCACC
>JABUQX010072275.1:0-5000 GCA_015478945.1 Trachelipus rathkii
TCCTTAACTATCTTAGAAGATAACCCGCTTTTTCGTACTAAATCATTGATTCCTGAGTATCCAGTTTTAGGTTTATAATATAATTCCCTCAATTTTTTAGAGCCCGATTTCGCGAGCTCTTTATGGTAAACCCATTCCGAATCTTGATTTCATTCCCATAACTCCTGTGACTAATCTCGCATCTTTTCTAACGTACTCTGGTTCATTAGGATCTAACGCAATTTCACTCGCTTGTTTTGCTAATAAATCATCTGCCGCATTTCTTTCTTTCGTATTTTTATGTTTTAAATAATTTATATCATGTTGTTTACAAACCTTATCTAAACTGTTAACACCATTATATCCTTCTTTTAATCTTTTTTGTACTTTCGTACCTGGACCGCAATATGAATATTTTCCTGTATTCCTAAACGATCCGTTTTCAATATTTTCCGATGGAACATTATTAGGTAAATTTAAATGCATTTCTGGTAAAGGGAGTTTCTTCAACGCCGAATTTAACAATCCTGAACCAGTTTTCGTCTTTAAAAATAATTTCAATTCATTAATATATTTTTGATTTTCAAGGGTTAACTTTATTGAATTTTTCTCAAAGAAATTTTCTTTATGTACTTTTCGAGTTGTATTGTAAATATACATTTATTTAAGAGGAAAAAACTTTTTAGGTACATATATAGTCTTTAAATTAGCTTGATATCTTCCCTCTCCTGGTGGTAATTTTTTATTTATAACAATGTAACCAAATGGTTCTTTCCAAGCAGTTTCACAATAATTACGAAATTCTTCCCACGTCATATCTTTTGAAATGAAATCATTAAAAATATTAACTAAATCTTTTATAGGCAATGAGAACAATATAAATACATTAGCATTGGATCGTATTGTTTGACGAGGAAGTTTAAAATAGTTTTGACTAATATAAATAGAGCTTGTATTATTATGTCTTCCTCTCGTATAATAATCTTCAGCTTTACTTTGATTTGAATCATTCATTATATCATCAAATGCAAATAAATTTTTCTTCTTGTTGTTAACATCCTTCGGGTCTAGAATTTCGGAAGAATCTTTATAATATTCACCTTATATTTTGATTTTTATGCTTTTTAGGTAGATTTCTAATAAATGAATCGATATCACCCCTCCTTTCTCCAATAATTCAAGAACTTCGCTTTTATTATATCCTTTATCAAATCCTGATTTTATTAATTTATATTCTGGCTGGTGTAAAGACTTTCCAAAAACAAATAAATTATTATAATCTAACCACTTATCCATAAGTAACATTCTTAGTAGTAAATTCGTTTTACCGCATCCAGACTCACCAATAATTAGAATTCTACAGTTAGGAGATGGTAATAAGAAATGATGTTCTTGATTATTTTTGCTCTTCTCATCTTTCCACTGGATAGAAATGTTTTCCATTATTTATTATAGAGAAAAAATGATAACAAACTATATTTAGTATTTTTAGGTTTTTCAAAGGGGGTAGCGAAACGCTACCCCCTTTGTAATGTTATAAAAAATTATATTTCGTTTGTAATTTATTCAAAGGGGGTGGCGTTTCACCACCCCCTTTGTAATGTTATAAAAAATTATATTTCGTTTGTAATTTATTCAAAGAGGGTAGTGAAACGCGACCCTCTTTGTAATGTTATAAAAAAATTATATTTCGTTTGTAATTTATTCAAAGAGGGTGACGTTTCAGGGCCTCCCTTTAATTTTGAAAATATATAATAATTGTATTTGCTTGAAAAAAATTTTCAATGGGGGGCCTGAAACGGGCCCCCTTGTTTATATTTAAATTTTTATATTTTTTTTTGGTGGGATGCCTTAAGGCATCCCACCAATTCTTATTTATTTTTTTACGTTATAAGCCCCCCGTTTCAGGGGGCTTATACGTTATATTATATTTTTTTACATTTATTTTTTTTTTAATTGTATTTAGCGCACCGCCTTGAGGCGGTGCGCTAAAATAAAATTATATCTTTTATTTTTTTTTATTTAGCGGCCTTACTTAAAACTACTTACAACTAACATGCAATATTTTTTTTATTTTTTTGTTTTTTTCTTAAACCTAACTTAAAACTACTTACAACTAACATGCAATATTTTTTTAATTTTTTGTTTTTTCTTAAACCTAACTTAAAACTACTTACAACTAAAATGTTGGCGCCAACTAACTTATTATATAATGTCCTAAAGCTAATGTGTTTATATTGTTTTCTAATATATATCGTTTATCATCATTTCTCGATAATGCTATTTTATTTACTTGTGTGGTATACAAATCATGTTTTTTACTTCGTATTAAATTTAGTTTCCTATATAGAGTTTCTTCCATAAATAATACATTTTTATAGTCATCAATGTTAATCGTTTGATTGATAACGCTTTTCTTTACTCCCTTAGCTTTTTTAATTTCTTTATTTTCTAATGTTTTATAAGCATATAATTTTGCTCTTAGTCCTACAAATTCTGTTATCAATTTTCCAGCTGTTTCATGTTTCATTTTACCCAATACCTTTTTATTTTTTTCTGAATATAATTTATAATCTTTTGGATAATCAGATGTATCGAATAGTTTTATATTCCTTTTCATATCTTTATATATATCATTCGTTTCTACATAATAGCATAATGAATCTGTATCTGTAAACAAGAATTTTGCTTTTTCATTATATTTATTTTTATATGATTATAATGAAAGTCATACATTAAAGTTTTACTTAACTCTAAAATAGACATTCCTACATAGATATGTTTATCAAATCTTAGTTTAGTTTTTTTCATATGACAAGCTATTAAATTTTCTGAGAATATTTTAAACGATTCAAAATTTGGTTTATTTACTAATTTTTGAGCTTGCTCTTCATTTTTAACTAGTCGTACATCAACTCTATTTCTTATGTTTTCCATCGTTTTACCAAGCACTGAGTTGTTCATTAATTTATGGAAATCTTTTTCAAATTCATTCTTCGCTTCATTTCTCTTTCTCGTGTTAAGATCAATGTATGATTTCATCCAATCGCTCTGATCAAATTCTAATATTCTATGTATTTTCGTTAGTTTCAATCCTAAATTCAAACACTGTTTTAAATTTCTATAGTGTTTTTTTTTATTATTCAGGTTTGGAACTAATTTTGAAACTTTATCTAATTTTATATTTTCTGCTGCTAAGGGGTAATTGTTATGTAAATTGTGTAGTTCTTTAGGATATTCCAAATCAACTTCTAAAACATATCTTTTTCCTATTCATCACTGATATCCAAAACATCAAAATCTTTAATGTTTTTCATCCATTTAAAATTTCCTGTTGGTAAATACTGAGACATTGCCCAACCATACAAATTATTAGCATCTAAATAAGTGATATAACTATGCGGTTTATTTTTATCATAACCTTCTTGAATATATGGATTATTAGCCTTCGCATATCGATGTGTTATAGTACTGATTCCTCCTCTAATCCCCTTTTCTATCATTAACAACATATCCGGATCTTTTAATAAATCTAATTTTACTTTCGTTTCTTTTAATAATGCATCCCAAGACAATCCTGGAGATGTAAAATAACGTGCTGGATCTAATTTATAAGTATCTAAACAAGTTGTTCTAAAATTTTCAAACACATCAGCTAATAATAATGTATCAGATTGTAAGTATAACATATGGTAATCTTTAAATGTTTTACAATTAAATTTTGTCCAGATAGTCTGGGCATGTTTGTAGTCCTCGTTTGTTATATCTTCATTATTTAAAATATTATAAAATTTCTCTTTACTAGGTAGTTGTTCATGATTAAATTTTGATATATCATCCATCCAGTCATATGGATAAATTCCTTTACGTTTTAGTAGCTGAAACTGTTCATCTTGATAATATTTGTATAAATTCTTTAAATTTTGATTTTCTAAATTTGATGCCAGTTTAGCTAGGGACGATGACATAAATCTAAAACTATCGAGGAATCTCAACTCCATGCTTGTTGAGATTGTTCCTTCATCAACTTTTATAAACTGACTGAAACTTATATATAAGTTTCATCCTTTTATAAACTGACTTTTCATTCACCATCGGTACGTCCAAATTCTTTAACGAATAAATGAGCATCGTATTTAGATAAGTTGTGCATTATTATTGAAATAAATTTAGGATTTCTAATTTGTAAATTACAACTTCGGTGAGCAGGTCCTCTATATTCTCCTGTTAAATGATTATGGTCTCTTACTTTAAAATCGTTTTCTGAATATTCTCTTTTACATACATAACAACGGTTTGCATTTTCGTGATTTAATTTTTCTTCTGGAGTTAAATTCATTGGTTTGTTTATTCTTAATAATTCATAAATTCTTTTTGATTCTGAAATTAAATATTCTACAAACGTTTTAGGCGCTTCGTTGCCTTCATATATTTCGAGCTTTGAATATTCATCTACATCACATTTCGTATAACAGCACCAACTGTTTGGCTGATGTTTCTGTAAGTTAATGGTATAAGATTCATTAGGGTTTGGTTGACTCGTATGTATCTTTTGTAAGGTGCTTTCAAAATCTGCATATATAACAAATGGATGTCTGAATTGTTTATAATACAGTTTAAATTGAACTTGACCTTCTGATAATTCCATTCTCACCGGTTTATGAATACTACATTCTGGTAAATGATTATCTAATAATTTTTTTTATAAAAACTATGTAAACAGAATCGACATGGATAAGTTTTTTCTTTATGCTTCTTATCTATGAATTGACTCAAATGTTTCATCAGTAAATAATGTGTATTTTTATCATTTGATATTAAAAGTAAATCAACATGCTTAGTTTTCTCAACTTTTGTAATTCTTAAAGGATATAATATTTCTTTTCATCTAGTCCAAATACGTTAACTGACACATCGTTCTGATTTTCAAATTTACTAATCTGTTTTAGTTGAACTGGGAATTCTATTCCTTTCCAATTGTAATTTTTAGATACTTCTTTTATTCTTTTTGATAATCTCTG
>JABUQX010072275.1:10000-35000 GCA_015478945.1 Trachelipus rathkii
TCAGCTATGGCAGGGAAAGAAGGAGGAGTACAGAGAATAATTCGAGAAAAATACAAAAAAGCTTTATATTTTCATTGTGCGAGTCATCGACTGAATCTTTTGGTAAAGGATCGGAACTCTGTATCTGAAATCCGCAATACTGTATCCACTATTAAAAAGACATTATCAATTTCTCTCATGAATCCCTTTTGAGAAGAAAATTTACATTCGCAGTATTCCAGCGTTTCGCGAGACGCGATGGTCAGAAAAATAACGCAGTATTTCAATAATCATGACACATTTTGTGGATGTTATGCAGAGTCTGGAAAACTTTGCAAAAGTAGGTAATGTTGCTACAAGAAAAAATGCATTTCAGCTGTATTGTGCTGTCACAAAACCTGTTTTCTTATTTCAACCTGCATTATAGCCAAATATTCGGCTTTGTTGGAACCAGTCGTTAATTATCTACAGTCGAAGAGTTTAGACCTTATTCAATGCTCGGACCATGTGAAGAAAATTCTTTCACTTGAGAAAGATCAATGCTCAAACAGCAATGATACGATGAAAGAAATTTATAAAAGGATAAAGCAGATAGCTGAAAATCTTATGGTTGATCTTCAGCCCCCAATAGTGGCGGGTAGCCAGAAACATCGTTCAAATCCTCCTGCTACCAACGATGAAGAATATTGGATGAGGACTATTCTAATACCATACCTGGATTCTTTCACAGTTTCCTTGGAGAGCAGATTCTCGGAAGAGAATTCACCAGCTTTTCTCTTTTATTATTTCATTCGTCGCTGATGCTTGTCCTTGCGTATAAGGAATTTGAAGAGAAAATCAAAGTATTTGAAGACTTTTATGAATGAAGAGGACTTCAATGTGAGGCTGAACTCTGGTATGTGAAATGAAGGGAGAAGAAGCTCGACCCTGAGGAACTAAAAAATTTATAAATAGTTGAAGTGATCAAGGAAGCAACGGCATTTTTCCCAATAATTAAAAATGCCTTACTTATATCAATAACTCAACCATGTTCGACAATCACAATTGAAAGAACTTTCAGCGCTTTGAGAAGAGGTAAAACATGGACAAGGTTGACCATGACCGAATCCAGGTTGAATGGACTTTGTCTCTTGAGTATTCAAGTACATAAATCGTAAGATTAAAAATGCCTTACTTATATCAATAACTCAACCATGTTCGACAATCACAATTAAAAGAACTTTCAGCGCTTTGAGAAGAGGTAAAACATGGACAAGGTAGACCATGACCGAATCCAGGTTGAATGGACTTTGTCTCGTGAGTATTCAAGTACATAAATCGTAAGATTAAAAATGCCATACTTATATCAATAACTCAACCATGTTCGACAATCACAATTGAAAGAACTTTCAGCGCTTTGAGAAGAGGTAAAACATGGACAAGGTTGACCATGACCGAATCCAGGTTGAATGGATTTTGTCTCTTGAGTATTCAAGTACATAAATCGTAAGATTAAAAATGCCTTACTTATATCAATAACTCAACCATGTTCGACAATCACAATTAAAAGAACTTTCAGCGCTTTGAGAAGAGGTAAAACATGGACAAGGCTGACCATGACCGAATCCAGGTTGAATGGACTTTGTCTCTTGAGTATTCAAGTACATAAATCGTAAGATTAAAAATGCCTTACTTATATCAATAACTCAACCATGTTCGACAATCACAATTGAAAGAACTTTCAGCGCTTTGAGAAGAGGTAAAACATGGACAAGGTTGACCATGACCGAATCCAGGTTGAATGGACTTTGTCTCTTGAGTATTCAAGTACATAAATCGTAAGATTAAAAATGCCTTACTTATATCAATAACTCAACCATGTTCGACAATCACAATTAAAAGAACTTTCAGCGCTTTGAGAAGAGGTAAAACATGGGCAAGGTTGAGTATGACCGAATCCAGGTTGAATGGACTTTGTCTCTTGAGTATTCAAGTACATAAATCGTAAGATAAATGTAAGACTAGATTCTGTAATTTTATTTGTAATTTCGTAACTTTCGGTTTGAAATATAATCATATTTCAATATTAACATATATATTTTAAGAGGTAAATGTAATTTGTAAATATTATGTTAATATATGCTGTCAACCCTTTTATTACAGTGCTTGGAAAAATTTACTTATTTTCAATCTATTTGGCCCTCCCCCCTAACGAAAATTCTGCGTTCGCCCTTATATATATATATATATATATATATATATATATATATATATGTTTATATATGTTTATCTATATCTCTATTATTATATATATATATATTATATATATATATATATTGTTATTATATATATATATATATATATATATATATATATATATATATATATATATATATATATATATAAATATCTATATATATATATATAGTATATATATATATTATTGTTATTAAGGTTATTATTAGTTGCTATATATATATATATATAAAGATATATATATATATATATATATATATATATATATATATATTTATATATATATATATCCTTGTTTAGGGCAGGGTCCAATATTGGAGCCAGCAAATCCCTATTTTAGCCAAACCTAAAAATGAACATAAAATTCTTAAATTTCCGCCAATTTTGATGGAAAGAATCAAACTGTAGCTTTTTGTGACCTCTAAAACGTCGTTTTCGGGTGTTTTTCTGTGTCTGTAGTTATTCTTTCAGAATTTTCAAATTTATAATAGCGTCACAACTAATCAACATTGGGCCTGCGGATGCATGCGTCGGTTTCGCGCCGGGTAGCGCCGGCCCGCTCCTGCGGGTGCACGCACTTTCGCGTTCGCATTGACCTTCACGCGATCCAATATTCAACATTGATGTAACACACATTAGGCAAGTCAAAAGAAAGTTTTGAACATTTCTACGACTGCTTCCAAGGTTTTGGGGCTCATCCCCATCACAAGAAGGGAATAGTGGCCCATAACATCGTTTTCGTCAGGGTTACTTCGTAAAAAAGGTGTATACCAAATATGAACGGGATACGATATCTCTAAGAAGTACCTCCTCAGATATCGAACCAGTGGTACCACTACAATGCATAAGTAACCTTATCTGTGACGACGTTTCGTCATCACCTATAATTATGTCAAGTTTAAACCCTTTACCTACTCTCTAAGAAGTACCTCCTCAGATATCGAACCATAACCCTTTGACACAAAGATACGTAGCCTCGTTTCCGATGAGGTTAGGTTATCATCTATACGTATACCAAGTTTCAATCCTTTTACCTACTCTCTAAGAAGTACCTCCTCAGATATCGGACCAGCTATACCGTTAAAATACATACGTGACCTCGTCTCCGACGAGATTACGCCATCACCCATAAGTGTACCAAGTTTCAACCCTTTACCTACTCTCTAAGAAGTACTTCCTCAGATATATTAAATGTACCGCTACACTACATACGTAACCTATCAGTAAACCAAGTTTCAACCCTTTACCTGCTCTCTAAAATAGCCTAAGGGCGTACGAAAAATTACAACATAAATGGTGAATCATAACCACGTAATCTCGTCTATGACATCAACATGTCATCAAAAGGGGGATAATATGTGAGATGGGGATACAACCTCCCTAACTCCCCCCAAAAAACTTGTTATAAAAATGCAGAACAAAACCGCTCCCCTATTACTGATCAGCAGTAATCTGCAGGCATAGCTTCATTCCAACGCCCCTGATATCTTTGTTCCATCACAAAAATATACTGATGGAATCTTTCTCCATGTTCATCACTGATAGCTCCACAACTAGTAGAGAAAATGTCTAGGTGAGAGCGAAGAAAATGGATTTTAAGGGACATGTTGCAACCGAGTTGATGGTATTTTTCCAGAAGTACTGTCTCCAACTGAGTGCTGTTATCATCTCTTTTGTTGCTTTAGAATCTATGTATAACTCCTTTTAAGACTTCTCAAGCTTCCTTTCTTTCCCCTTCAAAACTCGGTCAAACGCAAGATCCTTTACAAGCTTTCGAATTTGTGGCCCAACAAAAATACCTTCCTTAACCTTTGCATCATTTAATCTAGGAAATTTGTCGTAAGTACTTAAAGGCCTCTTCTTCCTAGTTCATGCCATTAACAAAAATTTTCATGAGACACAGCTTTATATGAAATGGTGAAAAAGAACATCTTTTGGGTCCACCGGAGCAGACTCTAAAGGCAACGAACATTTTTCTCCACGGTTCAGAGTCTAGATTTCTTTGCAAGCCAGGCTGCTTGAATGTAATGTGCTCTCCTATCCCTACTGTCCAACATACATGAAAATCAGCAGTACTTCCTGTACCACTATCGAAATCCTAAGAGTACAGCGATGACTTTGAGATCGCCACAGATTTTCCACCTGTGTTCACCACATTTTATTGAGTCGAGGAGGGCTGTCAGCATTAAGTCTCCTTCATTGGAAAACTGCAAATGACCGACAGGAGATAGAAGGAAGACGATTGTCGTCAGTTTGAATAGTAGATATAATAAACATGCTTCTAAACTTATAGCTTGGAGGAGTACCCTCATGAATTAGCCTACCATTCTAAGGTTGGATAACATAGTTCATTAATTCAAAACATATTCATTCAAGACCAAATTATAATTACTCGCCGTATTGCACACCAAACAGGACCTAGATTGGATTTATCACTTCAACACAAAGGGGGAGCAAATCGCCTCTGGTGCTTCTCTGTACTGCTGCAGACCCTGACATCACGTTAGAGAGAAGCATTCCGATTGCCTGTAGTCTGACCCTAGGAGTCCTCCTGCTTCTCCTATTGAAAGGTCAAGGTCACGAGATTCCACTTGACTCAGTCGGTGCGGTGTATCATCGTTTACCTCAAAATCTGGGTCATGGGATGTGGCAAGCTTGTTTGGTTCTTTGTCTTCCACACTGTCTTCATTTTCTACTTCACGCTCATAATGTTGAGGTGGAGTAGGAACTGGTAGACTATTTAAATGTGGAATAGGTCGAATAGCAGATGGAAGATTCGTGTTCTCAACTGTTCCTCTTTTTTTCCTTAACAATCCTGCCTTTATAGGTGGAGTCAAGCAGAAGCAGAAGTCATCTGTATGGTTTGCAGGCTTCCGCCAAACCATAGGCACACCAAAAGCCTACATCGTTTTTTTTTATTTTTCAGCCATTCTCGCAGTATAACTGAATAAGAGTTGCAACATATATGTGGAGCCCATGACTTATCCTGGTCTCCTACCTTCATACCAAAATAATGCTGATAGGCAGTCTTCACAGGAGGCGTCAGATTGCGTTTTTGTGGCGAAAATGTTATTTCTCCACATATGTAACAAAAATTGTTTACTAAATTTGCACATTTTCGGGCATTTTGATTTAACAAATTTTAAACTTCAAAAGTACTCCAAGATCAGAAATTCCGAAAAAAAACATAAGCAATATGAAACTCTCAGTCATATTAATAATTATTATGTTTATAACCTACAAACATCTGGCGGCAACGTTCTGTTATGTCAGTTGAGAGGTGTGATAACTCCCAAAAGCAAAATTTCCCTAATGGCACAAATGTAGATTCCAAAAAATTACATGTCACTGTATATCGAAAGCTAGAGCAAATCGATCATTTTTATGATGATTTTTGAATTCAGCGGGTGGAAATACATAAGAATATGCTAATTTTAAGCCCGAAACTATTTCATTATTGGGCAGTATAATTTTAGTTTCCAATTTTTCCTTTATATCCTTGGAAATTTACAAGCCTCAATATTTTTTTTTTTTGGTCCTTCAATTTATTCAGGATTATTGTTCTACTTAATATATGAGGAAATCATTTGATTTAGTTTGTAAAATTTATAACAATAATTTTAGTTGCCAATTTTCAATTTACATCTCTGGAAATTTTCAAGTCGCAAAAATATATTTATTTTTAGTTTTAATTTATTCGGAACTTTTGTTTTAATATAATGTATGAGTATACTATTTGATTAAATTTGTAAAATTTATAACTTTGTTTTTAGCTGTTAACTTTCCATTTACATCTTTGGAAATTTCAACTGGCAATAATATATATATATTTTTTTTTGGAGTTTTTCAATTTAGTCGTGACTATGGTTTTTCTTTAATATATATGTTATATGATTTCACCCATTTTACTATGAAATAGTTTTAGTATTTTTTTATTATTATTTGCAACATTATTTTAATTTTTTAGGATACCTATACCATATTTCCAGACATCCGTCCACCTAACATTCCTTGAACCGTTTTATCAGTAAGTATATTCAATCCTATATCCCTTATAATTTCTTTTTCGGTTTTGGCTTCCGGAATGTTCAGGGATTAACTAAATTCGTACCAAGGCTAAAAACGACTTTCACTTAAAAAGAAGTGCGACAACCTGCCCTTGTTTTTGTCCTTATTAAAAAAAAAAATTTTCTCCTGGCTTGTAAAAGGAAATGGTTCTAAAATTAGTTTTTAAATTGCCTTTCTCCCTTAATTGCTCCCTGACGGTTTTTCCGGTTTCTAACCTCCCTTTAAAAAGGGCCAATCTCTTTTCGCCTCCCCTTTTTCATCTAATTTAACCTGGAATGGTTTCTTGGCACCTCCTCTTCCCCCCACCTCCATCGCCCCCTAAGTTTTTTTCCCCATGTCCCTTTTTTTTCTGTTTTGGATTAACACAAATGGAATCGGTGCCATGGATTCCTGGGAGATTATGAACGTCAGGAAGGCCTTAACGTGGGGCGGATGGGCAATTCCTCCCCGTGTTTTTGGAAGGGAAGTGTGCTTTTTCAAAGCCCGGGCCCTGGTTTTCTCGTCAACTCTACCTTCCCTTTTTGTTTTAATACTAAATTTTTTCCTAGTGCTGGAAGGCGGGGGCAAAACATGTTTTCCAAGATCCCCGAAAAAAGGTAAGCGCTTTTCTGATCCTTTCAAACATGCCCTATATAGCTCCCCAAAACTGTTTAATTTTATATTTAAAATCCTTTGTTTACGACTTCTTAAATTTCCAAATTTCATGGATCTTTTTGATTTCCATTTTCCTTCCTTTCCAGATTTGGCATTCGATGGTCGAGGTCAACTAGTGACATACTTTTTCTAAATCTAACTGATTTAATGGGTCCTTCTGCCTTTTAGGGGAATGGGGGGGAATTCTTGCGTGGTGGCCGCTTGAAATATCCAAAGCTTTTTTTGTGAACCCGGGTTGGCAGGGGGTTCACTGGCCTCTCTAGCCCTCTTTTGGGGGTGTTTCTTCCTTCTTTTGCTACTACTTGTCCTATTTCCTCTCGATCGCTTTCGTATACAGCAATCGGTGATGGAAGCGAACCCTCTTTTTCCTCCCCTTTCCATGTTTTATTGTGGGGTGGGGGGGTTTCAGCAAGGTTTGCCCGTTTCTATCCTAATTTTTTTTTCCTATTTTTCAATCACGAAATCTTCAGCTTAACTTCCACTTTCCTGGGTTCAAAACTATCAACGATTTAAAAAGTGAATTAATTATTGATCATCATTCAAAATTGCTTTTCCTTTTTGCTTCTAGAGTTTTGCTTCTGTCCTTCATCTTTTCCCGATCTACTTGTTTCGATCCCTGAATGGATCCCCGTTGGGTACGCACGTTGTTAAAAATTTAACTCTTTAAAAAACCAATTCCTCTAACATTTCCCTCTCAAGACACCTCACTTTCCCCTATTTTCCCTTCGACGGCCTCTAAACGTTCCCTCCTGGGAATAACAATAACATTCTTTTGGGTCTTAACTAAACAAAAAATTTGTTCTTGGAAACCTCAAATTTCCAATGTTTCAACAGGTGGCCCCTTTAAAGAAAACTGGGGAGTTTGTTTGGTTTGGGGGAATTTTTTTCAAATCTTGCAGAAGTGCTTCCAGTTTATATTAAGGGCTTATCTCCGCTTGTTATGGAAAAGTACTGTTTTTACATTTTGGAGGGGCCCCCTCGGCTCACCCTTTCTATTGGATGGGTTTAGTCCTAAAGTAAGAGACTTAATAACTGTCCCTTCTTTTAAAACTTCTCTTGACCTCCTTATCTACTGCCGAACCGTTGACGTTGGGCCGGCTTCTTATCATTCTTTTCTAATAGGTACATACGCCGGAAAAAGATGCCCTCAGGGGAGTTGGCCCGCTCGTATTCCTAATTGGGCGTCGCCTCCGCATAAAGGGTGCATGGCTCTCGCCATGAAATTTTGCGTGGTAAAATTGGAAAGAAAACAGACTTGTTCGTTGGTGGTTGCTTTTTTTTTCTCCCAAGCTACTTTTTTGTTGTGGACTTCCTTGCCTTTTTTCCTGTTTTTCAATGTAATTAACCTTCCCTCTTTTTTAAAGCCCCACGTCTTGCCCTCACCCTGGAAGAGATTTGCCTTAAAGGCCTGGGGGATTGGGTGGGGTTTTTTCCCTTTGGTTTTTTAATTTCTTGCCCCCTTCTTGAAAAGGGCTCAGCCTGAAGTGGTGGTTAACTGTAAAATATATATTTAAAATTATAATTATTAATTTATAATTTGTTATATATAAAATTCTATATAAAGTATAAAAATAATATTATATATAAATATATATATAATATAATATATATATCACCAGATCCTCTAATTTATTGAATGCCTCTTTAATAAAGAAAAATTTTATTAATATATTTATATATAAATAATATTGAATTTTATAATTAATTAATTATTATTAATTTATTATAATTAATATTAATTTTTATTTTAATTATAATTAATTATTTTATTAATTAATATTATTATTATTATTATTATTTATAAAATTTATTTAAATATTATTTAATTTATTTTATTTTATATTATTAATAATTTTATTATTTAATTATCAATCATAATTAATAATAAATTTATTATTATATTATATTATTATTATTTTTATTTTTAATCCATGAATCATTTTGAAAATTATTAAATATTATTACAATTATGTTAATTATTATCATTATTATTTATTATTTAATTATTAATTTATTGTTTTTATTTTTATAAAATAAAATAGACCTATAAACTATAGACCGATTTCAAATATAGCACAATAAAAATAAAGCAAATAATGAAAAATGTATAGATCAATAATAATAATTAATCCTTAAAATAACCAAATTATAATTAAACGACCTTCAGTAATAAGAATTCATTACCTTAATATGTAACAGAAATTTGAAAACAATAATATAAGTAAAGAAAAATTATATTGGAAAAAAATTCTGGAAAAAAATCCTGTCATATATGTGAAAGAATCAATCTGAATTATAGAGTAAAAAAAATTCACTGCGGCTTTAATTGATGGATTCTTACAAAGGGCTTTTTGATGACAATGAACAATTGCTGATCTTAAAGCATCCTAGTCAAAAATGGTACGAGATATTATAAGTAAGGGAAAACACTCAAAATTTGGTTTTTTAAAAACATACCTAAGTTGGAAGATTAAATAATGGTGAAAAAATAGTGAAACATGCTCCGGAAAAAACCATAAAAAAATGCAAGTGTTTCACAGGTGTCTATTCTTTTGGGCCATTTATTATTTTACATTTGGGTAGTACAATGAATATTTATATTCGACATGACTCTTTCCATTTTTGTAATGTCTTTACAAAGGTTTGCAATGATATTAATAAAGGAAAAATTCCGCTTACACTTATCATTTAAAGCAGCAGAAAGTTCCTTAAAATAAGATACAATGGGGAAATAGATTCCCTATATAAACTTTTACTTAAATTTTTTGCAAAACGTATACATCAATAAATTGCAATATTGTTTCATCTTAGATTCAAAGGTTTTACAACAAGAAATTAAGGAGTTTTTGATTGACATCTATTTCTTCGTTAAAAACTGGATTTGTTCTGAAACTGATATTTCTCAGCAATAGGTTATCAACAGCCAAGTTGAGCAAAGCTAGGCCGGAATATATGTTTAAACTTAAGTCAATTGGAAAAAAATCATTTTCGATTATAATTATTGGGAACGAAGAAATTATCCTAATCACAATAATAAACAACATCTATTTAAATTTCTTCCCAGAAAACACACTCAAAGCTCACAAACATCCCATTATTTAATTTGGATTAATTTTGAGCGAGTTTAGTAAAACTAATATTTTAGCAAACTAATACTTTTCTATAGCTACGCCACTTTAATTAAAAAAACAAAAATAACAATTTTGAAGGTGTTAGCTCTGTAGCATTCTGTTAATAATAAAGTTCACCAAAAAAAAAAATGAATACAAAAAAAATATATAACCGAAAAAAAGTTTCACAATATAGCTTGCTAAATAAAAGTTTACAGAAATAACATCTTTAAGAATAGTGGCTCAATAAATCCCCCCTCCCTTTCTATAGTAAAGTAAAAACAAGTTAGTTTTAAATGTGGCCCTAATTCCTTTAACGATTTTATCGAACTGAGTCATAGAAAAAATGAAAGTTCACTATTATCTTTGCATGAATGTGTAACTTCAAACAAACATTTAAAACAAGTATATATGTTTAGTAAACTTAATTTGAAGGAAATAAGAAATACATAAATCGTTTTATTGGAATTATCTATGTCATGTTTTAATTATTTTAAAATTAATATTTTAATTATTAAAAAATTATTTTTCTTTAATTTTATTAATTTATTTTTTATTAATTATTTATTATATTATTTATTATTAAATTATTATATTATTATGTATTAATATTATTAATAATTTGGATTTTTTTTTATTATTAATTATTATAATTTATTTTTTATTATTTAATATTAAATTCATTATTTATTCTAATTAAAAATTAATTAATTAAATTACTAAAATTTTTAAACATTATAAAGTATTAATTATTATTATATTTTTATTTTGAATTTTCATTATTATTTAATATTTTATAAGTATTATTAGTCTTATTTTAATTTTTATAATTTATTCATTATTTTAATTAATTATTTATTATATTTTATGTATTATTTTAAATTATTTTTAATAATTAATTTTATTATTTATAATTAATTAAATTAATTATTTATTAAACATAAAATATTTAATAATAATAACATTTTTATATTATTAATTAAATAAAATTTATTATTTATTTATTATAAATTATTATTAATGATTTATTTCTAATTATTAATTTATAATTTTATTAATAATTATTTTTCAAATTTTATTTTAATTATTAATTACTAAATTATCATTTTTTTGATTAAATTATTTTTTGTTTTTAAAGTGATTTAATTATGTTATTAATAGCTGTTTCTATTAATATTATTTATTATTATTATTAATTTTTTTATTATATAATTGTTTTTTTATAATTTCAATTAATTAAAATTATTTTGACTTATTGCTATTGAATTGCCCCTTTATTTATCATTAGTATTTGCATAATGCTTAAATATTGATAGTTAAATTATTTTATTATTAAAATTTAATTTATCAATTATTTAATTTATTAATTATTATTATTAAGTATTTTATTAATTAAATTAATTAACTAATAATAAAAATATTTTTTATTATTTTATAATTTTATAATTAACTATTATTAAATTAATTAATTATTATTTATTTTATAATTCACTTACTATTAATTAATTATTAATTATTAATTTGCATTGAGTTTCTATTAATATTAATTTAAATTAATCAATATCAAATAAGCCGTAAAATTAGGTGGTCTTGACATGCTTATTAACAATCTACAATTTGGCTATATCATTTATTTGTTTTTTTTAAATAGAGGTCCCACGGTAAATTTGGCTATTGGCCGGTATTATTTTTTATTTTCTTTTTATATATAATCCTAATTGTTTGTCCTTGCTCCCAAGTCCGGGTCAATACTTGGTATTATGGTTTTATATTTGTAAGGAAGAAAATACAACCCAATGGAAACTCAAATCTTTTAGAACCTTCTTTTTTTTAAAAATCTGGTTGTCCAATTGGGGTCCGGTTTGTTAAAAGCTTTAATTTAATATTAATTATTATTTTATTATTTATTATTTAATTTTTTATTATTATTAAAATGCAAAATTTCCTTTGCAATGTTTATTTATTTATTTATTTATTTAATTTTATTACTAATTAATATCTTATTATTATTAATTTTTTTTAGGGAAATTTTAGACGATTGAGTAACTTAACTAAATATATATATATATAAGATAGGTTATTATAAATATACAAATAAAGTAAATTTATTGAAAATAAAGATTAAATCTTTTGTTACTTAAATGGTAAAATTTTTAATTCCTGGTGTTTTTTAGTTTTTCTTTTTTTTAAATTCTGAATTGGAATTTATGGGAAATTAATATTTATTTAAGTACTAAAACCAACTTACAAAAAGAAAAATACCAAAATCCATTCCCTTCCAGATGTCCCCTTGTATATATTTTTGTTTTACTAAATTATTAAATAAAGTAAATACATTATTTCTTAGAATTGCTGTTAAAGAGGAAAGTGCTGCCATAAGAAACCTGCTAATCATATATTATGAAAAATTTTAATAACATTTTAAATTAAGAATAATTTCCAATCTATTTGTACGCTTTCATTTGGGTTTGGTACAAAGTTTTTGTATTATAAGTTGGTTAAACTTATACAATGCCTCGTAATGGTCGATAAATTTTTATTATGTGGTTTTAGGTTCTTGTGTAATTTTTTTTTGTACCGAATGAAGTGTTTTTTAAATTTTTTTTTTTTAATTACAAGTACCGAAGTATTAATTCGTTTTTTAAATTTTAATGTGGTGAATAATATTTCAAGTTTGTAAAATTGGCCCCGTTTTGTTTTTATTGTAAAAGGTTTAAGGGTATTAGTTTTTTTGTGGGTTTTCACGAATTTGTGGCAAATATATTGGTTTTATTAATTAATGCCATTGGTTAATCAAAACGGGTCCGTTGCAAAGATTAATCAAATTGCGGCCAAAAGGTGCCCATGTTAAATTTTTGATTGGTTTGCTAGAATGGTTACTGGAAGGTTTAAAAGGCTTGTTAATTTTAAATGAAAATTATTTTCCTGAAAGTGTTTTTTCGCCATTAAAATATAGTAAGTTTTACTTAACAGTTACTGCTATGTTGGTAAGTTTTTATTTTATTTTTTTATTACATGAGATCATCGTTGTAATTCAATTTTTTTTTGGTTTTTACTCCAAAAGATTTTATTCATATATCCCATCTTACATAGGCAAACTCTTTTTTGCATTGAGAGGAAATCAGCTGTTAAATAATCAGCCTGGTCTTTGTATTTCTTGTTCAATTGGGAAAAAAATCGATGCTTTTTTTTTTTTATGTAAATTTGATTAATATAAATGTCCATGTATATTAATTTTTTCATAAGTCTATAAGATTTATAAAAGGATTTACTAATTAAAAGATATAATGAGTTGCCAGCAATAATCTGTTAATACAAATTTTTAATTTAATTTTATGACGTATGACGAACAAATGATTTTAATAAATAATATATTATTTTTAATACTATTTATGGGCGGGACTATCTGAATATGATTTAAAATGTTAGAGTTTTGGTTTATTGAGATTTCAAAGCTCCTGGAGAATTTTCTGTTGGAAATTGCATTCCAGCTTAAGTGTTCAACTTTGATGTTATAAAGACGTGTCGAAGGTTTCTAAGCTTTTAGTTTAATATATTCACAATTTTACATAATAAATTGAATATTTAGGTACCTATTGAAGAAGCACTACTGTTAGTTGTTTTCTGAATAGGCGAAAATTTAACTGCATGGTTTTTTTCCCATGGATGCATAAATTATTTGGTAGTAAGAGCCAGTAATTTTCCAAATCTTTTTTTTTTTTTATTAATGTTTTTAATAAATTTTTAATTCCAGTAGTTTCTTGGAGTTTAATCAAACCATCTTACTCATCTTATGAGCACTTATGATCTAAACAGTAATTCCAAGAATAGTTGTCATAAAAGCTACGCAAAATCCCAAACATTAGTCTGTTAATTATTAAGTGTCATAGATTTCGATCTGATAAAACGGTTTAATTTTCCAAATGATAAACGAAATAATATTGATGAATCTGTTTTCATATGGAAACGGAACCGGTCAAATCGTTTTGTTTTCAACTTGAAGGTGATTCAGGGGAGATCGTTTGTGAGTTTTTTGGGTATAAAGTTGGCATGTAAGTTAATTTGGGCCCCAACAGGCCGAATAACTCAATTTGACAGAAGGTTCTAGATACTTGTTTAAATAAAATAGGTTGTGGGAGAATCTTTTATGAAAAGTGTTTTTTAGAATTTGGTTTGGAAATTTTGGTCCAAGGGGCCCCTGGGGGCCAGGAATTTGGGGTTTTTTTAACGGTGGAAAGAAAAGTAAGGTTTATGGAAAAATAAAATATAATTTTACTTAAATCTAATGCAGCTCCTTTTAAATTATTTTATTAATTATTAAATTATTATTATTATTATTTTTTTTTATAGGTTATGTAATTTATTTTCAATTTTAATTATTTAAAGTTTTTAAATTATATTTATATTTTTTGATTAATTTATTATTATTAAAAATTAACTAATTAATTATTTGTAATTATTTACTTATTAATTATTTAGTAATTATTAATATTTAATTGATATTATTAATTAAATTGATATTATTTACTTAAATATTATTATTTAATTTCCCAGAAAATAAATTTATTTATTATTAATTTAATTATTTATTAAAATTATTAAATTAAAATATTATTTTACATTAAATTTAAATTATTTATTTTAATATTTTTATTTATCGATTATTCCATAGATAATATAAATATATTAATGATTTAATTTCTTATTGTATTATTAATTATTATTTCATTATTTAAATTATATTATTATTATTATTATAAAAACATTTGTTAATTTATTTTTAAAATTTTAAACATTTTTATTATTATATTATTACATATTTATAACTGAAATTAATCGAACATATATATTGTGAAAATGTTAAATTGTTTAAAGTCTTATGTTATTCTATGATTATATTTTTATTATTACAATTATAAATTAAATTAATTAAATTAATATTATTTTTAAATTATAATTATTTATTAAACTAATTAAATTAAATTTATTTTAATGACTAATAAAGACTATTGTTCCCCAGTCTTTAATTAATCATTTAAAAGTTAAATAAATTATATTATGAATAAAATTAATTTAAAAATATAAATTTATTAAATTATTAATATTATTAAATTATTAAAATTTTATTTATAAAATATTTAATTAATTAAATTAATTTATTATTAATTTATTTATTAATTATTTTTTTATTATTAATTATTTATTATTTATTAATTATATTTATTAATAAATAATATTAATTATTTATTTGTTAATTTCAGCTTATCATTATAATTTTTATTTTTATTTAGATTACTAATTATTATACATTATTATTATAAATAATTAAATAATAATTAATTTTAATTATTATTATGAAAAAATTATTTAAAATTTATATTATAAATAAATTGGTTGTGAAAAATAAGTATGTATCCTTTTAAATTCCTATTTCAATGAATGTGATATAGTCATTAGGTATTATTCACATTATTTTATTACTTATTTTTAAAATTAAAATTGTCAATAAATTCAAATTTTGTATGCTTTAACAAAGAAAAGGCCAATTTGCGTAGTTTTTTTTGATGCTTCAAAATGTAATTTTTAATTTTTTGTAAATTCGGGTCAAGGGCACAAAACTGTGGTTGCAGATAGTAAAGCAATTTTTCCCAAAGAAATAAGGAAAGGTTGAAATTAAAAAATCCTAATTAACATGATTTTTTTTATTGGCCCATTTGTTCAAAATGGGGTTTAATATTTTTTTTATATTTTTTGTTTATCCTACCTATAGGCCGAACCCTACATATAGGCCACGCGACTCAAAATTTGTGCTAAAATCCTACCAGTTGTTTTCTGGATTTTGTGGATTATTTAAATTATTTTAAATAAGAAAATTATAATTATGAATTTTTTAATAAAATATTATTTTAAATCAATCAAAATTTTTTAAATGGTTATTTTTGAGCTAAATGATAATGATAATGAATTATGATTATTATTATAATATTAATATTTTTTATTAATTTTCTTATTTTATATTTTATTATATTAATTATTATAATTATTATTATATTATTATTATTATTTTATAATTGGTTATTATTATTTTGTTAGTTTTTTTGTTTATTGGTTTTTATAATTTATGTAATTATTATTATTATTTATAATATATTTAAAATTTTATTATTATATTATAAATATATTTAATTATATTTAAAATTATATTATAAATTTAAATTAATTATTTATAATTATTATTATTATTATAATATTTTATGAATTTTATTACAATTATTAAAAATATACTTGTAGTAATTATTATACTACTACTACTAATTAATTATTTATTTATTAAATTAAATGTAAGTGAATAATTGTCTATTACTATTTTAACTGTTTTTATTAATAATATATTACATTAATTAATTAATTTTTCTATTAGTTATTATTATTATATTAATTATTATTTATTATATTTATTATTAAATTATTAAATTTATAAATTATGCAAAAATTAATTAAATATAAAGTTATTTTTCATTTTATTTTGAAACTTTAATTTTTTTTAATTATTTATTTTATTATTTTATTATTTTAATTTTTATTAAATTTATTTATTTCATTATCTATTATTTTTAATTATTATTAAAAACAATTCACAATTTAAGAATTTATCTTTACTTATATTTTATTTTGATTTATAATGTTGATTTGTACATTTAATTGAAACTATTTAATATAATTTTTATTTTCATTTATAAAATTATTAAATTAATATTATTTATGGCAATAATTAATTTATCTATATTTACTTTTACTGATTCTATTATTATTAGAATGTATATTCATTATTAATTTACTATATTATTCGTTCGATATTTATTTATTAATTATTTATTTATACTTTTTTTTTATTGCTTTGTTTCTTTGAATGTTAAACCGCAAAAATTGCTTTTTCATGGAGGCCCCCAACTAGCATTCATAAAAAGATGTCGGGCTTTTCCACTTTGGTTCAGTTAATTTATTACCATTTTGGATTATTATTTAAATTTTATTAATTAATTCATCTTATTATTTATTATTTATTATTAATTAATTAATAAAATCTAATTATTATTAAATTCTAATTAAGGTATCTCCATCGATGACTATCAATTAATATTATTTGTAATAAATTATTTTATATTAAGGAATATATTATTTACGATTAAAATTAATATTAATTAAATTTTTAAATTATTTATTAATATTGTTTATATTGAATTATCTTTTTTTCGTTGAATTAATAATTTAATTCGATTTTATAAATTAATTTTCTTTTATCTAATTAATATTTAAAAATTTATTTTATTTTTTTATAATTATTAATTATTCTACGTCGCATTTTATGTATGGGTGAAAATTTTTTAGGAGGTTTGGAGTAACTGGTTAGGAAATTGATGTATATTGTTACTATTAATAGTAATTTAATTGACTTATTATTAAGTAATTTAGTCTTTTTAAAATACTTTGGTAGTGAGATGTTCGTTTGAGTGAAAAACATCATTCTGCATATTGCTCTATTATTTTATTATTAAATTATTATTATTAAATTTATTATCTTAATTATTATTAATTTTAAATATTATTTTATGGTTTTTTATTCTAATGAATTTAGTTTTTAAATTTGTGTTATAAATAATTATTATTATTATTATTTTGGTGAGGGAATCGAATTTTTAATTCTTTTATTTGTTTATAATCTAAAATTTTGATGTCTCCAATTTGGGAACCACGAACCGAAACCTAGACCCCGACACTGTTTTGCAATTAAGTTTAAAGATTCCCAAAGAATACTTAGGGAAATTATTTTATGTTTTTTATGTATTAATAAAGGAAATATATGAAAATGTTAAAATATTGGATTATCTAATTAATGTGATTTTTTTATTTCGAGGAAAACTTTGAAATAGGACGGGAATTAACAATTACTATTATTATTTAATTCTAATTATTAATTTATTATTAATTTGATTATATATTATTTATATTATTATTATTAAACTTATTATTTATAATTATAATCTTTATTATTTATTTTCATTAAAAATATTTAAATTAAATTTTATTATTTATTAATTTTATTTAATATAAATTTGTTATTCTTATTGTTTATTTTTTACATTAATATTAGTTATTACTATTTAGGAAATTAGTATTTTTTAAATAAAGTTATTTAATTATTTAATCCAAGATCTAAAAGGAAATTTTAGTAGATGATTGTGATTGTTTGTGAAATTTTAGCAAAAGAGAAATTTGTTTAGGGTAAGACTTGATTCTATGTTTATTTTGCCTCTTAAAATATTCTATAGGAGGAAATTCAATTCGAATATAATACTTAGAAGTGGGGACCTTAGTAGCGGTTCCGCGTATGTAGGGCATTTTGATCTCCTTTAACTGATTAATAGTTCACCTCGTAAGGGCGGTAAGGGGGAGGAGGGAGAAAACATAGGGAGAATCACGGGTATCCCGCCTTGAAGGAGACTGATAAACAGATTTCACTTCCCCAGAGAGGGTTAATTTCAGGTGTAACCCAGCAATTCTTCCTTAAGCTCAATAATTTATAAGTGCTTTATACAAAGGTAAATCTTCGCAAAATGCCATACCTTTGCGAATATATGAAATGATAATTCAAAAAATTTTTAGGAAAAAAAAAGATCAAAATGCGACTAAATAATGTACAAGATGAATAACTGATTTCACTTTTTTTCATCGACGAGATATACACCAAATGGTCTTGGAATGGTACATTGAGTAATTTGGGAAAAACTTTTAAAATAATCTTATAAGATTCTAATTATGTAATTGTTTTTTTTTAATTGTTGTTTTTTTTAATTTATTTTTTCTAGGATTTAATGTAGGATAAGTCGAACGGGCGTTGTGTGTGATGTATTGAATCTAAAATAGCAACTTAAAGAGAAACATTATGAAAGTTAAAAACATAATAGAAAATATAAAAATAGACTTAGTTACAATGGCATCAAATATTATATATATTATATATTATTATATATATAATATATAATTTATATATTTATTAGTCAATAAATTGAATTTTAATTTTTATATACCATTAAGGCATAATATTATATAATAAATTTTAATTTTTTAAAGGTGGTCTATTCCGAATTTCTCAGAAAGAGTAAATATTACGGGGGGGAGGGGGGAGATCTTAAGGAAATGAACCTTTTTAAAGGCCGGAGTTTCAGAAGGCCTTTTTCTCTCAAATGAGAAGTTTTTGGTTTTTAATCTCTGTGTTTATTTAATTCTTGCCTACTAGTAAATTTAACTCAAGACCAGTTAGCTTGGGATTGACATCGCCTCTTCCTGGCAGAGAGTCCGGCGAGGTCCAATCCCTTATGCAGGAGGGGCGTTTTTTATTATTAATATATTTATAAATATAATATTATATATATAATTATAATATATATATATATAAATTTATATATATTATATAATATATAATAATATAATATAATATATTATATATAATATACTCTATATCTAATAATAAATATATTATAGTATTATATATATATATAATATATATTATTATATTACATGTTTGGGGACAAAATTTAACAGGGAATTATATAAGTATCTCGAAAAAGTAGTTCCGATTGTAAGTCAAAGTTTTAGAAGAAGGGTGAAAGTAGTTTGAATTTGAGGAGAACCTAAGAAGTGAGAAGAAGGTATGTGGAAAAGAAATAGAAAATGTTTCTTCAACTAGGACGGCAAAGGGGAATCTCTTTAATTATAACAATTTTGTTTTCCAACTTTAATGTTCAAAATTTTGCTTAAGCAAATCTTGGCATATGTATTATTTATTAATTACAAGTTTTAACAATTTTAATTTCTTTTACGAAAAATTATAACTTTTGGGGATTCTACATTAATTTCCATACTAAAACGGAAAGTTGGTTTCAAAGTATTAATTAAATTTTTTTTTCAAGAAATAAGTACAAAGTCGTTAAATACTATTGCACATAATAGAACGCTGAGGACCTTACTTCAAAGCATATCGGAGAAAGTATAGAGGGCAAATGTGGCTTGAAAGATGCGACTATATGGAAAGCAGAGGTTATGGATGGAATCCTCTGAAACTCGTATCAAAATTGTTTCAATAAGTTATAGTTCTCCATATGAATCAGCCATTCTAGACTTCCTAACAGATCTGAACACAAATACCTCCCCAACAATTCGAATGGAAATTCCGAGTTACAAAAGACGTATAAGCGGATAAAATCAATATCGATGCAGAACGAATCGAATTATAATTCCGTAAAAGAGACTAGATTACTCTTATCAATTAAACAAGTAATGCAAATAATAAAATTGGTATTACATGGATTGGAATTTTCTTAGCTTATGTTAAAATGTTACCAAATAAAATGTATAAATTCCTCGATAAATATGAGAAAAAGAAAAAACAGAAACAATGAAGTAGAGATTAAATAATGAAAATATTCAGTAGTGTCAAGCGCTTCATAATAACAAGTTTAATGTAGGAAAAGAAAACTAGGTAATTTCAAAATAATAATAGTTCAGAAGGAATAGATTTGGGTAGAGAAAATCATAAAAAAATGGCCACACGAGCACAATGAAAGCAGATTATGGAAGTTTTTACAACTTTCGAAAGAAATGTACCGTGAAATTTCGATTAAATCAGATATCAACTATGACCATGACCACCATGATTAACTCTAGTGAACTTCCTCCAAACCTGTGTATCAATTTTATTGGTTCCTCTTTCGATAATTTTTTGAAAATCTCCATACTACTCACGCTATTAAAAGAAAGGCAATTCACCACCGTCATTAACCAATCATCAATTCTCCAAACAGTTTTAATGGTATGCATCAGTTACCAGGTACCTATTCCTACACAGCTGTGTCAGTCTTTTTTTAAATTTTAATTTAAGCAGGGTTTTTTTCTTTTAATCTTTTTTTTTTTTTTTTTTTTTGAGTGTGTATACCGAACAATAGAAATTGGCGACACCAATCGGAAGACCAATTACAGGGTAAACTCTTAACAAAAACGCAAGATAAGGACGATAATGAACAATTAAACTGTCTATATCAGATTTACTTACTGAAGAAAAAAAATATCACGTCACTTTAGGATCGAAATAAAAAAACCAAAACAGGATTACACATCTGTATAGTATGTACGATAAAGAAACTACATACATGAATTACATTTTGAACATAAAGTATTTAAGGCTTAAGCGCGCACAGACACATTAAGATGAGTTACAAAATTATAATAATAATAAAAAAAGCGTTACTTATGATTTATGAGCTATATACAAAAACATTTTCCAAGAAAAATTTTTTCCTTCTTCTTTAATTAATTTAAGCTGATAATTAACAAAAAAAAAATTGCAATGAAAGCAACAAAATTACAATTACAAAAAAAAATGATAGTATAAAAAAATTAATAACTAAAGAGAATTATTATTATTTTTATTTATTTTATACAAAAAACTTATTTTACTAGGACGCTATAATAGAAAATTGGCTATCAGGATAAAAAAAAAATTTATACGACCAATATTAATACCCAGGTCTTTTAAATTATACTTTTAATTATAAATTCGTTTTAATTATAATTTACAAATTTACTCCTCCCAACATTTAAACCGTAAAATCAGGTACTAGGTCCTAAAATCAATTTTTGGCCAAAATGTTTGACATAGGCCAAGAATTATTATCTTATTTTTTTAATTTAATATAAAAATAATTATAATATATATATATATATATATAATATATATATATATATATATATATATATATATATATATATATATATATATATATATATACGTAGCATGAAACAAGCGGGGGTAATATAAGTTTGAGGAATAATATATCAGTAGTGGATAATATATTGGATGAAGTGATACAATGATAAGGCTAAGACTTATATGAGGTGAGTATAATGATTCGTATACTATATATATTATATTATATTGAATTAAAATGAAAGAAAACTTGTAAAAAAGCACAGCTTACATAATAACAATTTCTAAAAAAACAAAAATGCGAATAGTAGAAAGTTAGTTAGTGTACCTAACTGTGTGACAGTGAGGAGCATAAACGTGGTAATATATATGGATAACCTAATGCCTATAACTGGAGAAGGGATGATATAAAAAAGTAATAACACGAGGGGTAGTGTGAACAGGTGATATTGAGACTAAGGATTGATTGAATGAGTTCGATAAAGATGAGTGCGAATAGAGAGAGGAGGGGATCTAGCTAAAACAGTAATAGGGGGAATAGAATATATAAATAAGCAAAATAGATTATAAAATGGAGGAGAATGGTGTATCAAGAAAAGATAAGATAAGGTAACTGTGAGATAAAGCAAGTGAATAAAGACGGAGCACAAAACAAATGTGAAAATAATAAATAAGAGTGATAAAAGTAATATGAAATTAATAAGAATAAATAAAAGTGAATAATAATAATAATTGAAAAAAAAAGTAAATACAAAGAATAAATAAAAAAAGGCATTAATGTGATAGATGGATAAATGAGGAGTGTGTAGGCTAGGGTAAACAAGAAAAATGGTACTGTATAACAAGAATATGGTGTATTAATACGAAGAAACAAGCGACAGTGAATGTACAGTATACAAATGTTAGGAAAGGCACAAAAGGTGTTAATAAGGAAAAATAATATAAAGCAACAAATAAAATGTAAAGCTCATAACTAAATAAAATGGATAAGGATACTCTCAGAAAAATGAAAAAGTGGACGAACTAATATAAATGGGAAATTTAATTAGATTCTATCACAGGCTTTAAATTATCGTTATTGCATAAGGGCGGATAAGGGTGAAGAAAGGGGGGCAAGGATAAAAAAAGGTTAACTCAAAAACCTGACGTGTGAGGAAATGAAAGAGAGGAGGAGAAGGGTAAAAGAACAATATAAGTGACGCCGCAACAAGAGGAATAAAGGGAGAGAGAGAGAAGAGATATAGAGATATATACTCAAGAGAGATAGGTAATAGGATAGAGTAGAGTAGATAGAGAGTATATAGATATAGAGATGAGATATATAGAGAAGAGTAGTGAGATAGTAGAGAGATGAGAATAGCAGATCAGATAGAAGAGATAGAGAGAGGAAGGAGGTACACGAGTGATGTGAGAGTAAAGGAAAGTGAGTCTGTAGAAGATGGATTTGTTAATGGAAGGGGCGATGGGACTCCAGCTCTCATTAAGAACGATATAGCACCCAAGTTACAAACCGTATTTAAGCAACCACTGAAAAATTTTTAAAGCCGATATGATGATGACCAAATATTAAGGTGAGTGTTAAGTCAGAAAATAAAATGATTTGATGTTTCTATTATGAATTTTTATGATAATTTTTTTATCCAAAGTTTATTTTAAATAAGTGACAATGTTAGAATTGGTAGATTAGTAATATAATAGAATAATAAGATAAGAAAAATAATATATAGAATAATAAGATATAGAATTTTATGATACAGAAAAATAAGATATAGAAAAATAATTATAGAATAATGTATTCTGAGATATAGACCAATAATGTAGAAAGAAATTTATTCTAAAATTGATTATACTTAAAAGTTTAAGGAAAACAAAGTGAGTGCCAACTTATCAATGTCGGTCACGTACAGAAAGATGACCTACTGAAGCTCAGCTAACTAAATAATTCGGAGATGAATAATCAAAATGAATGGATGATTATATATGATAAAACTACGAATGACTCAAGGGGACTCATTAACTACATTACGAGCACTGAGATCGACGGATTAGAGTGGATAAATACAAGTGACGGGATACGCTGGGAAGGGGCAAGAAAAAATGCACGCAGATATAGCATGTAAATGTCAGTCAAACATGTGTATTGCACATAAATCAGATAGTGAAGCTTGAAACATTTCTGATTGCAGTTCACCAGTTAAGTGCAGTGTATATATGAGAACAGCTAATATATAATAGATATATGAGATATTGAAATAGAGATAATATATAGTTAAAATAAGGTAGATAAATATAGTAAGATTTATAGATGATAACTAAACACAATTAGTAAATAATATATAGATAGATAGTAGATAGATAGATAAATAGATACTATATATATTAGATAGATAGATATATAAGAGATACAGAGGCAGTAAGGAGCCAGTAGTAATATCTATATATACGATATAATATAGATATATATTTATATATAATGAATAATAGTAATAGGGTTGGCTTATAATATATGAGATAGTAATTATATATATATGAGATATAGATATATAGATAGATAGAATTTATAAATAGATAGAGTATATATATATAGATTAAATATATAGATTATATATATATATATAATATATATATATATATATATATATTATTATGGTATACAGTCACTCCCGAAAGTGAGCAAACATTGTAATGTGTGATCTAAAAAAAAAATCCTATTAAAGGATATACATCATGTACTACTAGTAGAAATCCAATAAATAGAATATTTCATAATTATATCAGTAAAATTTTTATACCATTAATAAGTATATAATAAATAATAATAAATAAAAAATAACGAAGTATTAGAAAAATAATTTATAAATTTAGTTTAAAAAATGTTTATGGAAAAATCTGTTTTAAGTGAGATCCTCACGAGATGAAGAACGTATAGGACCTTCGATTGGTCTTGTGTACGACAAATTTGCCCTGTTCGAATTTTATTGTAATACTAAATATAATCCCAAGTGAGTAATGTCCTAAAGTATATTGGACCAGAGTCTCGGGTATTTCTACGTAGTACCTACGGGGACGACGGGGGCACTTTCGATTCCCCCCCTCTAGCCTCTCCGTCTGGCTTCGGAAATACTCCCCTAAACTAAGGAAATAAAAAGGAAAATTAACATTTTCTCCAGTCCAGAGCCGAATAAAAAAC
>JABUQX010072275.1:40000-54129 GCA_015478945.1 Trachelipus rathkii
TTATTATAGTCTATATAAAAAATATTATTAAAAAAGATTATTTAGATTTATTCTTATTTTTGGCTCCATTGTTTTCCTTACCAACAACTATCCTACATTAAAAATATTATTGTCACCATTAAATTTGTCACTCCGTTGCTGCGCTATTGACTTTCGGTTAAAATTTAAGAGGAACAAGAAAGAAAAATAGACAAAAAGAAATGGGGGGATGGAGAGCCCAAATATGTGTGGGGTATTACGTTGCATTGGATAAGGGACAATGTATGACGATTTTTGGAAAGAAGGACAATGGGCTTTGGAAAGTGGCATGGGGAATCTCTTTTCTCCTTTCCTAAAAAAATAGGGAAAGAAATCCTCTTGAGTGAATAAATTTAATAAGAAAATAGTTCGTGAAAAAAGCATCGTGCTGCTAACGATCAAGAAAAACGGAGAAAAAAACGTTCAAAGCAAGAACAAAAAAATAATGACTAACAAAAACAAAAATGCAACAAACTAAAGAATAACAATAAATAAATAATAAAAAGTATAAAAATAATGAAAAAATAAAAAAATAGAAAAGAATAATATAAATAAAAAAATAAATAAAGATAAGAAAGTAAAGTCAAAAGAGCAATACCAATCCCCCCCCCCCGCCCCCTCCCCCTCCTCAGAATATAAATAAAAAAAAAAAAAATAAACTGAAATATAGTAAAAATAAAGGAATAAAATAAAAAAAAAAAAAAGAAATAGAGAAGAAAAAGTATAAAACAAAAAATATAAAAAGATAGAACCACTACACTGCATTAAATACCTCCCAAATCAGAAAAAAAAAAAATAATCCGAAACAAAGAACAAAAATATATATATAGAAATAAAAACAGGAATCTAGATAAAAAAACAAAAATAGCCGATATAAACCGCGAAAATGCCCCCCCATAGGACACGAGCCGACATAAAAAAAATGCAAAAAACATCATGAAATGGTTAGAACAAAAATATCAGAAACCAACACAAAAAAAAAAAACAAACCAAAATAATATCCGCTAAAAAGACCTCAGGGGGGGGGGGGGGGCTGGGAAAAAGTATAAAAATATATATATATATATATATATATAATATATTAATAAATATATAATATAGTATAATATATATATAATAGTAAAATATATCAGAATAGTAACGGTGATTATACAAACAAATTATGTAATAGTGTATTTTATTGCCTTTAACACATGTATAAACTTTTCCTAGGTATGTACTACAAATTTATTTAGAATAATTAATTTATTAAAGAAATGAAATTAAATAAAAGGCTTTCAAAAAGGATTAAAAAAAAGAATATTGACATTACATTAATTAAGACTTAAACACATAATAATATATTTAACTGCGGATCAAAATGTAAGTAGAAAAAGAAGTCATCTACAGACAAGAGTAGTTGAGCAAATGAGAATATAATAGTTAATAAATAATAAAAATTATAATATATAAATAATTATAATAATAAATTAATAATAATAAATAATAAATAATAAATGTAAATAATAATATTATAATAATAAAGTAAGTCACAAAATAAAAAAAAAGAGTAATTCCCGAGATGTTCTGCAGCACTCTAAAATAGAAATTATGTAAGATTCTGAAATCGACTAACGAGCGCTAATAAAATACTACTAACTACTACGTACAAAAAATAAAAGAAATAAGTACTCAGTAGTCACTATCAGTTTCATCCCAATATCTGACATTAATAATAACACACAGCAACCGTAAAACACCGGAAACGCACTATAACAGCTACAGTAAAACCACACTAGTAAGCCACATAAATCATGATCACACTAGTGCGTAAGTGACACAAGCACCACCTTCTAGGATAACACCTCTAACAGGCATAACAGCGCTGAACCACTCAACAAATTTGCCCTCCTGTGTCGCGGGGCACGGAAAAGAGAGAGTTTCCCATCAGTAGATCTGTCGCTGCGACTGATCGATAGAAGTCGGGACTAAGGGGGCGGTTGGTTAGTGGGTTGGCGCTTGGCTACTCACCATCTATCCTGCTATAGCCCAAGCGACTGAGATAATGCAACGCGCCGTCGCGCAGCACACGCGTCAAGAAGACAGCTCGCGTCGCAAGCGGTCTAAACGACCATCTACCTACTGTTCGGAATTCAACGAAAATGGTATGCACTCGCGTAATGCCGGTACATAGGAATGCAGAGCGAAAATAACATACTATTCGAGTTGAAGGAGACAGAGCGAGACGATGGTATGCGATGGGATTCGTACTCAATTAAGAAAGGGCACATACACATTTGGAATCTTTCGTATCGGCTAGTGATCTCGCACAGAACAAAGATATGATAAGAGACAAATGGTGAAATTCACAAGTTAAAATTGTTCATTATTCTTTCAAACTCGTGCTCTGCAGCTAGTGAGTGGAACGGGAGACTGAGAGAGGAAGAGAAGGAGTTGCAATTTTGATGAGAAACGCTAAGCACTCTGCTTCGCGCATATGAAGCCATAATATAAGATCTTTGATTGTGCTGAGTCGCTTAGGACTGTCTAGACATCTGTGTTATACTTAAGTTTGAAGGTCAAAGTATAGAGTAATAACGTCGGCCGCTCTGGTAGAAACGACTGCGATGGAACGCGCGGAGCAAGATACATGCGCGCCATCCGAATGAGGACAATAACGGTTCGAATTGAAAGACAGGTGACGATAGAACTGATACTCTCTCTAGCTGAAAACTCAGAGATATAACAATCTGAGATGGAGTGTGTCTAGAAGATGCAAGCACGCTCACCCGCAAAGGACCGTGAAGCAGGGAGACTTTACAGACAACTCATCGCTCGAATTTCACCAATGGACAGGGGACCTGAATTGGTTTGGATAGAAGCTGATCAAACAAGGGCGTGCAAGAGAACCAAGCGCGACAAAACACAGACCAATATATGACACGCTTAGTTTTGCGCGCACACCAAAGGTGGCTAAATGGAAGAAAATGAGTTTAATGGTAGGAAGGATAGAATTTGATTGCATGTGAAAGAAGAGAGCGTAATGTGTGAACGTAATAACTTATCATATTATATAATACACAAGGAATAAGGATTATTACCAATAAAGTAAATTATTTACTAATAGAGATTGGTGTAAGGTAGATAAGATAAATGTTGTATCATAGATAGTGATAAAAGTATTGATATGTATATAGTTATAGTTTGGTGAAGTAGAAGAGAAATGTAATGAAAAGTAATGTGTTGGAATGTTAAAATTACTAAAGTATGAGGGAGATAGATAATAATGGGATTAATCTAGGTAAAATCATTAATAGTTATAGTTCTTATGGTAATAAATTATTAGTTAGTTAGAGGTGAGCTTTAGGGATGAAGAAGAAAGAGGTAAATGGTGATAACAGAAGAGTATAAGATAAATTATATAGGTATAAAAAATTGTAACGTAAGATGATGAACAGCATTAAGTTGAAGGCACACTAACTTAAAAGCACGCGACGCCGGCGAAGCACAACGATGGATATAAACTAAATGAAGCTCAGCATGTAAATGAACTCCGCCCCGCAGCGATGGGAGTAAAAACGGCGAACAGGCTTGGAATAGATAGTACACGAGTACTAGTACTGGAGCAATGAATCTAGGGCAGAAATATCGAAGGAAGCAATGATCCATACGCGCTGAACAGGAGCAACGTGGAATGCTCAGGACCGCGCTAGCTAACGTAGGCAAGTATAGAAATGTTAGATAGAGAATGTGGGTTAATGAAGAGGTGATTGAAAGCGGTTAAAGGTAAAAAAGGAGCGTAATTGAATGTACTAAAAGCAATAGATGATGAAGATTCAAAAGACAGTGAATGGCTATGTGTATTATAAAGCAGGCTATATTAAAAATAAATTAAGTTATAGGGTAATAGGTCATATTATTAAGTAAGGAGAACAAGAGGATAAAAGAGAAATCAGTAAGAGAAGATTGAGAGAAATGGAAAAAAGGTAGACGCGAAAACAATAACAAGGACTAGGAAGTGCACTTTCTCGGAAGGGAATCAAACGCTGATGAATGGCTATCAAGAAAATGAGGAAGTAAGCGCGCGAAGTAACTAGCTTAAGAATAATCAGATGAGACTAGGGATGAGTGCTTTTGATAACTGGATAGAAAATGGGATGTGAGGGAGGTTCGGAGAAGAACACTCTCGAAAAATACAATGTATAATAAAGTAAAATAAAATAAAATATGTTTAGAGAGTAATCTAATTAAAAAAAAAAAAAAAAGGTGTATAGAATATTTTCCATAATTTTAATTATTGTGGTAAGCAAGTATAGTAAGTGAAGAAGTATTTACCTTCTTAGTTTTTACTTAAGTAATGAGTAAAGTAAGAATAAATGAGATAATAATATGTAGGTAAATCAAAAGGTGTGCACGAAAGAAATATAAAGTAGAATAAGGTAGAAGCTATGAGCAGTATAGATGAAAATATAACTCAGAGAACAAAATAGAATACAGAGAGAGCCGAGAGAAGAGCTCAAAGAATAGGTAACAATGAGTTAGGACGAACTCTCTCGAGAGAAGTTAGATAGTTAAACTCAAAACAGCGCTTATGAAGACGTGAATCACAATAATAAGATGATAACCATATAAACGGACGATTGCGCAGAGATACACTCACACCTGGCAATAGCATTAACCGCTTGATATAAGAGGATAAAGGGAGAAAAGGAGAAACTCTCAAAAAATGTATACCCAAAAGAACGAAAATTTTTAAGTGTATTAACAAATTAGATGCGTTAGAAATTAGCAGAAGGAATAATGCTAGAGCAGTTAATAGACTCAAACGAAAAAGAGAATGACGTCAGAAAAAGGATGGGACTGAAGAGGAATAGAATTGGTAGAAGAACAGAAGAACAAGGATAGCGATTAATAGGAAGTGGCAACGCATAGAGATTCGCTCGGTCCATGCACACTAAAGTATTACAATATGAGAAACACGAACACTCGACATATAGATGATGGCAAATTAGAACTGAGGAGAAAGCAGAAAACAAAGATAAATGGTACAGTCATATGTCACGATATGATCTGATTGATGGTATTTTGCACAGGCGTCTGATAGAGTTAATAGGGAAGCGTCTATGGCAGGTGTTAGTGATATATTTGTGTTGGTGCGTAGGCTTACTGGAACGAATTGGAAGGTATGGATATGGACGATATGTGGTTTCAACAGGATGAGACGTAAGAATAAATGCTGTCAATGGTGATTGGTTTAGGATTGAATAATAGCGTGAGACGGGTGTGTTATGTCTCCTTGGTTATTCGATTTGTTTATGGAATGGGGTCATGAAAGAATTTGAGGTGGGGGGATGGAGGAAAGATATATCGCAGCACCAAATAAACACGAAGAAACAGAAACAAGAAAAAAAACCACGACCGCCCCCGCACCGGACGAAAAAAAAACAAAAAAAATGTGTGTCTAGATGGTGGAGTAAGAATGGAAGTTGAGTGTAAGAGGTGGTAGCATATAAAAAAACCTACCGTATTAAGTTATGCTGCAGTTGATGATTTGTGGTTCATGTTGTGATGAAAAGAGGATGACGAGATTAGATTAAGAGATAAGTTTGAAAAAGAGGACTTAGATAGAAAGAAGCAACTCTTAGAGCACCGGGTAGTTGATGAACCGAAGAGGGGCTGAAAGTATATTAACCGATGGATTCAAGAGTCGCGCTCTCATGCGCTTCTGGAGCTCGAAGACAACCCGCCCCTCCCAGCGCTGCGACCGCTCTAAATGTATCAAGATAGGTGCACGACATAGCTAGAATCGCTAGTCCGATTGGAGTTATAGTAACAAATAGATCCTTAGCGCGGTACTATGTGGCCCTCGACGCAACCCGCGCACCGGAAACGAATGTGCACAGAGCATAGATAAGTAAGGGAAATGGTTTGGCTGAATCACGCGGGAAAGGCTGCGCCAATAGGTGCAAATTAATAATACGCTTAGCTGTGAATGCATTAAAAGGGTAAACTAAGGTTTGATGTGGTGCTAGCAGTTAATTTCATGAGGGTATATATTTTTACCTGTGATTTCATACAATTGTAAAACTTAAAATATGGTCTGGTAAATATTTAAGACGATTAATAGATGCTAAAGTCCAATGTGTTCAAGAGATGGAACTAATTCTTTAGGGGTGTAGCAGGGTAGAGAAGAATTTGATAAAGAGGAAATGAAAACGTATATAAGTAGAGTCAGGAGTGAGAGAATAAAAATATGTAGGATAGTGACGCAAAGCGAAGAGTAAAATGAACCGAGAGAATAATAGAAAGAGCAGCTCGTTGAGTATATTCCGCTCACTCTCGTAGAGAAAAAAGGGCAACTCGCTCGCGAAGAGTTGTAAGGTATGTATAGTGGTGAGGTGTGTGGGAACGACGGCTGGGGAGACGAGGAGGAAAAGTGATGAGTCCGAGTTGAAACGAATGTCTGAAGGAGAGAAATGTTTGAGTTTGGCAGAGGCGAGAATTTAGGTAATAGTGCATGATAGGAGAGAATGAGCGGAAAAGGTTGTATTGTATGGGTATAGGCCATGGTTGTGGCTACACCTGGGACCAGTGGAAATGATTAGAATATGCTATTTCTTGACTTAAAATTACCATAGTGAGGGTCCGTCGCTATAGGTCACTCCATATGATGATCTTACATAGGGGATGGATATTTGTCTGTCTGTGAACGAGCTACTCACTAATATATGAAATTGTGATACAAGGGGCGGTTAAGGTTGGGTCTTCTTCTGAACGTATTGTCATGTTACCACTGAATGCTGTTTTTTTCTTTTCCGTGCTTGATACTAGCACCTTTTACCCCCAATCTTGGGGCAAAGAGGAAGGTGAAGAAAGAAGAAAGAAAGGATGAATAAATAATATTAATAATAATATAATAATTAAAATATATAAAAAATTGGTTGTTTCATTATTTAAAACCTAACCTAATATTCAATCCTTTAAGTGTACATTATTTAAGTTAATCATTTAAAAAATTATCAAATTATTTAGAGCTTTAGGTTTCAAAAATAAAAATAATTCTACTGCTAATTTTAAATAATGATGAACATGAATAAAATAGGGCATACTGGATTATTTATATTATTATGTATTAGGTAATAACACTAAACATTAAGCCTAGAATAGAGACGGTTGACACTAATGGTAAAGGAAAGCCAACTATAACGAAGATCAATCATAATATAAGGAATAGGCTAATCTATACATAGGAAAGTAATACAAATAAAAATAATTAAATTAAATTAATAAATAGATAATAAAGTAGGAATGAATTAATAATAAGATCTAATAAGTATAAGTATTCTCATAAAAATAAAGAAAATAATAGATAAATAAACGATAGAAGTACGAGATAGAATTAAGTCAGAAACAGAAATATGAACTTAACATATACTCCACAACTTAGTTACTACATAGGTCACTAAGAAATAATCTCTATACACAGATATCGTATTGCATATAAACTTTCTGGAATAATAAAATGGACCTTTCCTTTAAATATATAATATACTCCTAAGAAAAAGAAAAAATAAAAATGTATAATATTAAAATAAAATAGAACTCGGTCCAATAAAGAAAACACGGTATACCTTCTCCCAGTGATATTTTTCTGGAACACCAGAGTAATAAAATAATTCTAATTATAACGGATCAAAAAGTCAAGTCTACAAATAACATTAAAAAATAAAATAAGGGATAAAAGAACTATACTCAACTCTCATCACAAAAGGGGTAAAATATAAAAAAGAAACACATAACACTACAAAGGCAGTTTTCATACAGTATGATTGGCACACAAGACCACAGAGAGACAAATGAGGGAGCTCAAAAGCCTACCTATAATCTGGCTATATTGTTATTAAGTATATGGAAAAATTATCAATAAGATCTAATGAATATTTTCACTCTCATTTACAGCCCGACTGCATTAGCAGAGGACTCAAGCAAATTACATTCAAAAAGAGTTTCTAGTTGTGGGAGGGTGAGAGAGAGGAGGTTAGGAGAAGATAGTGAGCGCAGAGAAAGAAGTGACTCTAAAAAATATTACTCTCATACCATTATATGTTTATTTTTTTATATTACTCTCCACATACTCACTCATCAATACCGTCAGTTCATTATATCTCACCCGTATTTTTGTCTCACAAAGACAGAACTTAATCTCAACAAGCAGTACAATAGAAGAGTGTGTGTTGTACCCATATGTATATGAGAGTACCTACGAGTAGACCTGATCGCGTCTCATATAAAGGTTGCTTATCACTCTACTTCTGATATGTACTCAAACACTCCATACCCACAAAGCTACTCCGCTACAAACAGAATACTTCAATCATTGACCGCCTTGTTACAATTTTAGAAAAAACAAGAGAACAAATAATAATACAGAAGAATGACCAAATATTAAACAACAACAGCAATGCAAAACTAAGTGTCGATAATATAACTTAACCTAGAAAGTGAAGTAACAGCCCTTTACAAAACTATTACCGCTGCAACTATTATCTGACTCCTAGATGAATATAAAGCTCTCATCTCCGGCATAACAAGTCACAAGATAGATAAGGATCTATATATACTCACAGAGCCTTGAAGTTGATAGAACTCGATACTTTGAGGACCCTGTATCATTGTCTTGCCGGCTTAGGATATATGCTCTCAGAAAACCTGCTCTTCGTAAATATGGAGAAACAAGTATTTACGAAATCAACCGATAAAAATAACGAATCTCACTTACATCACTTTGTACCATCTGAACCACTCAATATGTATTAAAAAACAAAAGAAGATACCTAAAATAACTACTAAGGTATACGAATGAATAAATACTATAGCGATACTACGTTTATATCTCATACGATAATGCAAATACTACTAGTTAAAACAACAATACTAATAATAAATAAATAAGAATAATATAATAATAATATATAAATAATAATAAAATATTAATTAAAATAAATGAATAAGATATAAAACATATAAAAAAAAAATATTAATTTAAATATAAATTTTTAAAAAAGGGTATAATTTAAAAAAATAAAATTAATAAAAAAGTATAAAATATATAATAAATCTATATATTATATAAGAAATTATATAAGAAAATTATAATAAATTAAAAATATAAAATAAAAATAAAAATATAAAAAATTATATTATATATAATATATAAAAAAAAAAAAAAAAAAAAATATAAAAATTAATAATCGATATTAGATAAAAAACAACAACCGAACATAATTCACGATTTGAATTAATTGAAAAATAAAAAAATGTGAATGGTAAATTAAAATAAAAATTAATTTAAAATAGTTATAATTAAAATAAAATATAATTAATAAAAATAAAAAAAAAAAATTAATAAATAAATTAAACTTATTATAAGAAATATTATAAATTATATATAATATGAAAGTAATAATAATAATAATAAAATAAAAATAATAAAAAAAGAAAGAATAATTAATAATATGATCTATTTTCCCTATATATAGTACTATATATATATATACATATATAATATATAAATAGTATATATATTATGATTATATTAATATATATAATAATATAATAATATATATATATAATATATATATATTGTTTAATTAAGAGACAAAGAATTTCTTATATACTATTAACACAAAATGCTTTCTGCCAAGCTAGCAATTTGAATAAATTTTAATATGAAAAATATAAAGATAATAAATTTGCAGCACCGGAAAATTGATAAGATATTTAAAAATTTGGGAAAAGATAAACTATTGGGGGAATTTCTTCACGGTCTAGTTAATAACTTGTTAACTCGGCAGGTGACAAAAAAAAAAAAAAAAAAAAAAAAAAAAAAAAAAAAAAAAAAAAAAAAAAAAAAAAGAAAAAAAAATTTACTTTACATATTTAAAATATTTTACTAATTTAAAGAAAAAAAAATCTTTTTAAAGTATTAATTTTTTTTAATTATTATCATCGTATCTCTAGAGTTAGAATCTTTTAAAAAAAATAATTAATACATAAAATAACTATATTTCTATTAGTTAATAAATATAATAATTAATATAAATTAAATAATAATAAATATCTAATAATACATTGAAAAAATAAAATAGTAAATGAATACCTACTTTGCTATATTCACTTATGAATGCTAAACACATTCTTACATATAAAATAATTATATGTATAAGAATAAACTATACTTACTATGCTAATTATATATTACAATTACCGGAAAATGATATCATAAAAAAAATGCTCAATATTCCCAGGACCACACTAGCTGATACTCAAACCATCATATTAACTATAAATAGATAAATAAAATATAATATATATACAAATAAATCATATTTCGAGATAAAAATTGTGCAGTACATTTTCTTTCACTAAATTACTTGAATAAGGACTCTGGAAGAGAAAACTGTGAAACCTAAATGTGTATATATAATTATTCACAGCCCCTTTTTCTTTCTTGTTCATCCCGACCACTCATAAAGCTGGTTCTATCAACTCCATTTTCGCACGATTCCCGTTTGCGTTGTCTACCTTGCAACCTCCCTTTAACTTATTACGCAATGATATTTTGTAATGTACTCCAAAGTTGAAATTTTTGCTATATATGAGCTTAAATAAAGGTGAATAATTTTGACGATTTTCCTTCTGTGCTTCTCAACTTCTGCTTTCTTTTTGACACCTTGCCTAGATAAACTTTTATCAGCATTGTCCTCTCAAAACTCCTACCTTCTTTCCGCAGAAAAGCATGGAGCTCACTTTTATACTAGAAAATGAGTTACTATCTCAATCCTCCAACTGTTTCAAATGTTTCTTAAATCTATCGTAAATAAGAAGACATGGAAAAAAAATCTAAACTTGTCGGCAGGGTGCGGTATACCAAAAAGAATTAAGCTCGATTATTATAAATATATTCTCATCTTAGAGTCCAATTGTAAATCGGTTTAACATCCACATCAGTATAAGATATAATAGTGGTCGTCAAATCTAGTCTCTAACGAAAACTCCTTTATTGCTCACTTAACCTATGTGTAAGCTAAGCGCATAGATTGTTCATATATATATATTTTTATGCTGTAATACATTAATCAATGATTGAGATAATTATTGATAAAAATAGTTGGCTGTATTTTTCTCTCCATCATGTAACATCAAAGATTGAATATAACATGATTTTTCTAACTTTCTATCTCTTTTGACGGTTCTTCAATCATACATAAATCTTTAATCAAATACATTTACATATTACTCCCAGGGTTGTACTCAAAATGCTTGTCATAGACAAATCAGATACTCAGAGTTTCTTCATAGGTATGGTTATAAAGAAGTATATAATTATTATGAAGATAATAATATTGAAATAAATAGTAATATTCTGATTAGTTCCATAAATAAAAAAATTAATTACGTAATAAATATAATAAAATAAATTAAATAAAATTATATAATAATAATAAAATAATAATATTATAATTATAGGGTAATTAAATATATATAATAATAGGTAAAAAATAATAATAATAATAATATAATATAATTAAATTATAAAATAATAATCATAATAATAATAATTAAAAATTAATAATATTTTAATAAATAATTAAATAATAATATTAATAAATAAATTATTAAAACGTAATAAGAACTAATAATTCAATTTAAAAAATAATAAAGAATAAAAATAATAATAATAATTAAGAAAATATAGGAAATAGTAATTAGAAATTAAATAATATATAAAAATATATTAAATATAATAAATAATATAATATTAATTTTTATATCATTTATTATATGCATTATTAATTATTTATTATTAATATAATATTAATTAATATAATAATAATATAAATAATAATTAATAATTATAATAATAATAAATATAATTCTAATAGATTTTAGATATAATAATAATGTATAATAATATAATAATAATAATAATAATAATACTAATTAACAAATTTGTGATTAATATATATGAAATATTAATATATTATTACTTAATTTATTATTATTTATTATATTATATTTATTATTTTATATTTATAGATACTGTACTCTATTATCGTATAGCTAATTATGTAATACTCATATAGTTGATTGTTTCTTATGTGATTATTAATTATTTTATTATTATATATATTTTTGTTTGTTAGTTTGTATTTTATATTTAATTAAATTGAATTCATTAATATAACTTTAATTATCTGGAATTTTATAGCAATAGTATATAGATTATAATATTTATTATAATTTTATTATTATTAAGGATTATTTATTATATTTGATAATTACGATTATCCTTATTATTGATATATAATTAATATTATTTTGATATCCTTCTCGGATTTGAGTTTAATTATTATTATTAGTTATATTTAATTATCCATTTACACTATGTAATTTAACTCTAATATATTATTATATATTATTATTAAATATATGGATATATCTCAAATTAGGATAATCATCTTCATAGGCACCATGTGACCTCCAACTCTATTATTATTTTTATTTTGTGATACTATCCAATATTATTGGTCGATATCATGGATATACTTTGAGTTTTACTGTAATATACTCTAAGTATATTTATTTATTTTATTATTATTATTATTATTATCTACTATCTCATTATATTGATTAAATATTATTAGTTTATTATATATATATTATTGACTCTAATTATTATGATTCACTCTAAATATTGAGTGAGCACAACTGTTTTAATTAACACAAATTTCCTTTCAAAATATATAATTCATAGATAATTAAATGTAGTAAGAAAACTATGTTAATCCATTATAGAGAAACAAACTTATGTCCCCCAAATATATATTTAATAATTAATATATAATTATAAATATAATAATTTATATTTATTATTTATACTAATCTGATAACTTATCTCAAGAATATGTTCTATATAGTCACTATGTATCTCATCAATACAAAAATATATAGCTGCATATATAATACCTGAGGTCTGTGAAAATCAATAAGTATAAAAATATAAAAATGATATATATATATATAAATTTTAATAAATATATAATTATATATTGAAATAATAAAATTTAGATAAATATAATATATAATAAATATAAAAATATTATAAAATAATAAAATATAATTAAATAATTAAATTTTAGTCTCTAGACAAGATAAGAGAAATAGCTATACAAGGAAAGAAACAGAAATCAGCACAGGACGAGCAAAGGAGCTCCGAGGCCAATGTCGCGAATCAAATACCTGCTCAATCAAATAAAATATTATCAAAAAAAACAGTAACAGCAGATGCAGATACCAATAAAGAAAACAAAAAAAAAAAAAAAAAACAAAAAGAAACCCCAATTGCAGCACTGACATCTTGAAAGGATTAACAAGACAAGCTAAGCAGCAAGCGCGCCCCAAAATAAAAAACCAAAAGGAAAAGCCAAAACAAAAAAATGAGAAAAACGTAGCTCAATTAATAACAAGGGATAAATTCATCTCCATACGTAATATCTGATATTCAAGATATCCAAGAGGAAGGACCAAAAACGCGGTTCTCAGCTATCGAACAAAACGAAATAAGGGATGAAAAGTCGAGAGAAAATGCGCAAAGAAATGAGACTCGTAATAGAGACGAGGAAACGTGCTCTGCAGGTATATTAACTCAACAAGGTCAGAGAAGAACTTGGACTTTGATCTAAGATGCCTTCTTGAAATACCTCAACTTATAAAATGAGAAAAAAGAATAATAATAAAGGCAAAATTGCCTAATAATTTATAAAATATTATATAAAATATTTTCATGCTATCAGCTCCATCGGACGGAATTGGACAAAATCAAAAATAAAATATACACACACGGATAACCGTTAATAGATACCTACTTGGAAATTTTATAGTATGATCCCACACCACTAGTAGCTATTGCATTACTAATTCACACTCAAAAATAAATTAGGTAGCAACCTAATGACGATAGACAGCACTGCAGAACCGTGGTATATTAGTATCAAAAAACTACACATATCAGTGAGAGAACTCTCCCAGACTTTCCGGAGACCTGTTATTCATTTTAATAAAAGACTCGC
>JABUQX010072277.1:15000-17500 GCA_015478945.1 Trachelipus rathkii
ATAATAATAATAATAATAATAATAATAATAATAATAATAATAATAATAATAATAATAATAATAATAAAATAAAATAAATAATAATAATAATAATAATAATAATAAATAAAATAATATAATAATAATAAATAATAATAATAATAATATAGAGGGAGAGTACAACGCATACTCAAGCGATGAAATTACCCTCCCATTTGTTAAATGGTGCGTCTTAATCTTTTGCGTTCAATATTCTTCACGACACTTTTCCTCCAGGCAACATATTACTGACCATCATTTATCCACATATCATATACACATACCTAAAGACCACACCCCTTTTTCTAGATAACACCTTACAGCCATCCCTACTACTCATATTCTTATGTGTGAGGGAGAAAAGAATTGCCCCAACGTGTGGTCCTGCGTATCGTAGAAGGCAACTAACCCCTGGGGAAAAAAAAAAAAAAAAAAAAAAAAAAAAAATAGTTGGGGTTGGCTGCCCACTAACACCTATCTCTTGCTAAGATGCTTAATGCATGCCCTCAGAAGAAGTCGTGATCGCCGTAATAACGGCGGTCTAATTTTCCGGCAAAAATTGTATTGAATCAAATGGGTACATGGAATGTCAGAGGAATAAATATTGAGAAGAAGAGAAGAGAGGTGATTGGATGTTATTTAAGAAAGGCAAATTTTATAGCTTCTGCTGTGAGCGAAAAAAGGATGAATATGAAACGGTGAAAATGAGTGGTGTTTTGTGAAATGTGTGTGGGCTGGTGTGGAAAGGAATGAGAGGGGAAAGAAGGAGTTGTAATTTTGATGAGCTTGAAATTGTGGATAGAGCTATGGTAGACCTTTGTGGTGTAATGAGTCCTAGAATTCTAAGGGTTAATTTAAAGTTTGAAAAGGTCAGGTATGTGTGGTGTGGCGTATGTCCAATCTGAGGGAAATGTTAAAGAGAGTACGATTTTTTGGGATAATTCTGAATGATGTTTGGATGGGGTGAGTAGAAGCTTTAGAATTGATAGTATTTGGGCTGAATGGTTGGATAAGGTGATTCAGAAAAGGGATGGTAAATACAGGTAGTTTTGGTGTGTCGGGAGAAAAATGAAGAATGATAGGAAGGTGAATTGATTTCGTGAGGAGAGAAGTATGTGTGTAAGTAAATACTTTCTTTAAACACAAGAGTATCCATAGTATACTAAGTTGGTGTAGGGTAGATGATGTATCGAAGTGAAATGTATGATTGATTTGTGTTGGTGAAGAAGGAGATGTTTGAAGTATGTGTTGGATGTTAAGTCAGTGAAGGGTTTAGGAATGCGAATTTATTTCGGATCAATATGTTGTCATGGTAAAGATATTAACATTAGTGGGGGCTTGAGATGGAGAAGAAGGTGATACGAAAGGAAGGAGGTAATTAAGAGTTAGAAGTTAAGTGAACAAGGTTTATAAGGATTAGTATGTAAGAACGCTCGCAAGTAAATAAGTTGAATGTGACCAAAAAAATTGAAACTGAACAAATCTGGGAGCAAAGGAAGGAAGCAAATTGTTAGCAGTGCAAAGAAGTATTTGGATGTGCTAAGGTAGGAAGTAAAATGTTAACAGTGAGTGGTGAAATGAAGAAGTGTAACGCAAGCGGTTAAAAGTAAAAAAAGAAGCGGTTGAATGTATTAAAAAGCAAATGATAAAGTTCAAAAGAGATAAATTATATAAGGAGGCAAAAAAAGAGAATACAAAAAGGTCATACGTAGAGCAAAAACAAGAAGGTAAATGAACGTTTTGGAAGGAGGATGAATGATGACTTAAAGGGAATAGAAGCTCTTCTGGAAGAACGCGAAAAGGTTAAGAATGAATAAGGGAAAACCTGCCTTAGAATAATGAATTGGATGTTTTGCTTTGTAACTGATGGAATATCTAAGTGAGGGGAGTGTGGAAAGAACACTTTTGAAAATCTGGCAATAATATTGGCACGGATTGAAGGAGGTGATGTTGAATGTGTGGGGTTTGAATGGTGCTAAGAAGGGAATAGGAATTTTTGGGGTATGAGGTTATTAAAGCAAGGAGGAATTAATGGGTAGAGTGAGAAAGTTTGAAAAATGGTAAATCTCCAGGTATAGATGAAATTACTGTGAAATGACAAGAAAGGGAGGCGAGATGTGATTGATTGGATTTTGGAAGTTGTGTAATAAAGCGTTATGGAGAAGTTAGTTCCAAGGGATTGGAGGAGAGCAGAAATAGTACCCTTATTATAAGGGTAAGGGAGATAAGCGGAACTGTAGAAATTATGGGGAAATAAGTATTATTGAGTGTTTGTAGGGAAAAAATTACTGTATTTTGGTCAATAAGAGTGGGTCGAGTGACTGAAGGACTGATTTTGGGAAGAAAGGTGCGTTTAGAGTGGTAGAGGATGTGTGGAGCAAATCTTTACATTGAAACAAATGATTGTGAAAATGAAGGAGAAAAAGAATAAATGTATTTAGGTTTTATTGAATTTCAACAGGCGTATGACAGGGATTAATAG
>JABUQX010072277.1:27500-38365 GCA_015478945.1 Trachelipus rathkii
GCTGACCTCTCCTCCTTTCCTGTTTAATTGTTGGTGTTTACCTCTGATGGTTCGTGTTTTGTAGTCTCCAACCTTTATGTTCTTACTTTTTCAGTCAACGATCTCCTCAGCTGTACTTCTTACTCTGTTCACTTGTTCATTCTTATGCCGTTGACTCAACTCTCCATTCTTCAACTCAATTCAAATCTGCTCCCTCTCTTTTGCTTTTAGAGTTGCCTCTCGTCTTCAGGTCGTGTCCGGATTCTATCTTTCCGGAACCTGGATGGGATTGTCAGGTGGCCACCACAATCCTTGTGATATTCACTCTTTGAACTCACTACTTTACACTCCTCTCAAGAAAACACCTCCTAATTTTCCTTTTTTTTCTATCGGTCTAACGGTCTCACCTGCCTGACAACAAAACATTCTTGGGTCTGGAACATAAACAAAAAATTATCTTGGAAACCTCATATCATAAACGGTGGTGCCTAAGGTGGTCCTCAAAGAAACTTGGAGTGTTGTGTTCAGGTTTGCGTGGATATTTTTTTCTTCTGTCCAGCAGGGTGCTACTGCGTTATATAGAGGGCGCCTTATTTTGCCCTTGATTTGGAGTACTGTTTGCTTCAGATCTGGAGGGGCTCCAACCCTTCTATTGGGATAGAGTTGAGTTCTGAAATGCGTAAATGAGAACTAATTAACTGTCAACCTACTTATTCCCAACTCTCTTGACCCTCTATCTGCTACGACGTGACGTTGGCCGCACTATCTCTTTTCTATGGGTACTACAACGGTAGATGCTCAGAAGTGAGTTGGCCACTCGCATTCCACCTCCATTAGCGTCGCCCTCGCAATACAAGGGTGCCCATCTCTCGTTTGCATGAAAATTTTGCGGTGAGCATTGAAATCCCAGACTCGTTCGTGTTGTGGTGGGCCGTCCGTTCTTTCCAGCCACTGTCTAGTCCGTGTAATTCCCTTGCCATGATCTTTTCCTGTTTTTCCTACATGTATTTAATCTACATCACTTAAAAAAACCTAACGTCTGCGCACTAACCGGAGAGATTGGCCCGGTTAGGTTTGGAGCTTTTGTGGGCTTTCCTGTATTTTTTAATTTCCTGCTCCCCGTCCTTGAATGAAGGGCACGGCCCGGTGAGTGGTGGATAATCTGAAAAAAAAAAAAAAAAAAAAAAAAAAAAAAATAGAAATAAATGATGAGGGTCACAAAAGAATGATGTTTTCAATTATATAAGGAGGAAAAAAGGAATGAATACGTGTTGGGAAAATATAGTAAATGAACAGTTTAGAAGGAGGATGAATGTGGACTTACAAGGGAATTGGAAGCTCTTTTCTAAGGAAGCGCGAATGGCTACGAATGAAAATAAAACGAATCTGCTTAGAATAATGAATAGAGAATAGCGCTTTCGTAACTGATGAAATGGATGTGATGAGAGTGTGGAGTGAACACCTCGAAAATCTGCATACACTGACAGTAAAGAATTGTTGATAGTAAATGTGTGTGGGTTTGACGGTGCAAAAAGGAATAGGTATTTTGGATATGAGGTCATTAGTACGAAGGAGCTAATGGGTAAAGTGAAAAAGTTGAAGAATAGTAATACTGTGGGTATAAATGAAATTACTGGTGAAATGAGCAAGAACGTAGGCAAGATGAGGATTGAGTGGATTAGGAAGTTTTTTTTCAAAGAGTTTAGGGAGGGTATAGTTCCGAGTGATTGAAGGAGAGCATTAATAGTTCCATTATATAAGGGTAAGTAGGAAAAGGGTGACTGTAGGAATTATTAGGGATTAGTTTATTGAGTGTTGCATGGAAAATATATGCTCGTATTATGGTCGCAAGAGTGCATCGATTGATTGAGGTACTGATTGGCCATGAAGAAGTTGCGTATATAAAAAGTAGATGTGTGGGTCAAATCATTAAATTGAAACAAATGATTGAGGAAATGAGAGAGAAGAAGAATAAATTGTAATTAGGATTTAGGGATTTGCAACAATCATTTGATAGGAATAATATGGAAGCTTTGTGGCAAGTGTTAGTGATATATGGTGCTGGTGGTATGCTTTCGAATGGAAGGAAAAGTTTGTATGACGATAGTGAAGCTTGTGTAAAAACAAACGGAGATTAAAGTGATTGGTTTAATATTAAAAGAGGAGTGAGGCAGAGATGTGTGTTATGTTTCCTTGGTTATATAATTTGTATATGAATGGGGTTATGAAGGAAATAGAAGAGGGGTGGCAGTAGAAGAGACTGGAGCGTGCCCTACATATTATATGCGAATGATTCGGTTTTCTGTGGCGAATTTGAAGGGAGTCTGAGAGGATTGGAAGAGGGGTTTGTCAGGGTAAGTGAAAGGATGGTGTTGAAAGTATATGTAGATAAGGGTAAGGTTATGGTTGTGAGTGATTACAGTCCTCGCTGTGAAGCTATGCTGAATGGTGAACAACAGGAACAAGTGTCTGAGCTTAAATTTTTAGGATATATGTTGATAATAGTAGGAAAGTTGAAAATGTTAGGAAGGTGTCTGGTTTAATTAAATCCTTGGTGGATGGACAGAAACTAAGTCTTGAGTACGCTTTGGATCTTACATGAAGGTATGTTGTTGCCTATGTTAATGTATAGCAGTGAAACTATGGTATGGAATAAGTATAGAGCTTAAGAATAGTGGGTTAAGAATAGGACAAATCCTAGGGTCCTGTTAGGTGTGAGAAGAATTGATAAAATGAGGAATGAGCATATTAGGGAGTTGTTTGGTTTGAAGAAAGGAGTAAATGATTGAATAAATGAAAAAATATTGGGTTAATTTTGTCGTGTGGAAAGGATGGATGATAGTCGGTTGGTTAAGCGAATATATGGTGGTGAATGTGCTAGGAATTGAGCGGCGAATAAGTGGATTGAGCTAGTGAAAGAATGCATGAAGGAGAGGAAGGAGAGTTTGGCAGAGACGAGAAGAAAGTGCAAACTAGGAAAGAATAGTGGGGTTTTGCTAGCGGGGTATAGTTGTGGTCCACTTGGGCCAAGGGATTAACCCTACGTTGATGAGATGCCTTATTGAGGGTCCGTCATAAGAACCACCAGCCATAGGAAGGAATTTTCAGACTTCGACAAGTTTTCATTTAAGGGTATAAAGAAGGCGGTTGGCTCTTCTTTCTTTTCAACTTGCGTCATATTCTTCTACTGTTTTTTCTGTTCCCAGTGCATGTGATGCACCTTACCCCAGTCTAGGGAAAAAAAGGTTGGTGATGATATATACATATATATATATATATATAAATATATAGTATATTATATATATATATAGTATATTTTATATATATATATTATAGTTATTAGTATATATATATATTATGGATTATATTATAGTATATATATATATAGTATATTTTATATAGTATACGTAATATATAGATATATATATAATATTATATATATATAATATATAATATATATATATGTATATAATATATATATATATATATATATAATATAGTATATTAATATATATATATATATATGTAATATAGGTATATATATAATATATATATATATAATAATGATATATACTTAATATATATATAATATATATAGTATAATATATATATATTATGTATAATATATATATATATATATATATATATATGTTTATATATATATATTATATATATTTATATATATTAGTATATTTAGTCATTATTATGAGAGTATTATAGTGTATTATATATTATAACTATATATATTATTATAGTTATTATATATATACAAGATATATAAATAATAATTTTAGGATATAGTATATAAGAGGTATAATAAAGTATTATATATATTTATTTATATTATAATATAGTAGTAAGTCAGCCAGTTGGGCGAACCCACCCTTTTCGATATGAAGGAGCAGAGATATTAGCTTTAAACTTGGAATATAATCTATATATGTGATAAACTGATCCCACGCGAGTTTTGGTGACCGTAGGTCACCCCTAAGGGGGTGCTGCCCCCGAGAGCGTAGCCGCTACGCCCGCGATGCCACCCTTTTCGATATGAAGGAATAGAGATATATTAGGCTTATGTGGAGGATTGACAGCCCGAAGGGCTATCAATCCGACAAACAGACAAAACCGAAGGTTTTGTCTGTGTTTGTCTGTGTTTGTCTATGTTTGTCTGTGTTTGTCTGTGTTTGTTTGTATTATTTAGTATTATTATTATTATTATTATTACGTCGAAGAAATTATGATCACGAAGTGATCATAATTTCGAGGTGTGTTGTGCTCCGACTCCGGCTCAGCACTTTTTCCGACTACGACTCCGACTCCGACTCCGACTCCGACTCCGACTCCGACTCCGACTCCGGCTCCGACTCCGGCTCCGACTCCGGTTCAGCTTCTGAAGTTTTTTATTATTATTATTATTATTATTATTATTATTATTATTATTATTATTATTATTATTATTATTATTATTATTATTATTATTATTATTATTATTATTATTATTATTTATTATTATTATTTTTGTTATTTTTTCCGCCGTGGTTGCTTCTTCGCATCCAGTTTCTGAGTCCAATATATATCTACATGGGTTAGGGTTATCGTATCGGGCTAAAATTTGGAGGGGTGTTAGATGGGGAGGTACCCTAGTCATGGACGATGTTACGTCCCCGTGGGTCCCCCGAAGGGGGACCCCACCCCCACTTAAAAATCAAAGTGTTCGTAATTGGCTGAAATTTTGGGAGAGGATGCAGAGTTGAGTTTCTAGAAAGACTTGGTAATGGAATCTGAGGAGTTGGCTCCGGCCCGGTGCTGGAGCCACGCGGAAGCCGTGTTAATAAACAGTCGTATAACAACAATGTTGGTGTCCTTATGAGGGTTACGAGGTGTAGAGTCGAATATGATGGTTATAGACCGTCTGGGTGTCTAGGACCCCCTAGAGGGATCCCACCCCAAAACAGTTAAATATTGATGTTAGAAAGCTATAACTTGATATTCAACTTTTTTAGGTGTATGCTTAGGTGTATTACGGGGTAAATGAACGATTTTACCAAATTTGTGGACCAGCCCCCAAATCTGAAAATATTGACGCTAGAGTGATGAAGACGCGGCATACTAACCTTCTGAGGATGTACTTAGAATGAAACCCCCGGGTTGTAAAAATGACTGTGGGTGCCCCAAACGGGGTACTCACCCCAAAAATCTGAAAATATTGACATTAGAACAACGAAAACTTGAATATAACAGTCCTTTTTAAGGTTTGTATCTTAGATGTATACGAGGGTAAAATGACCGATTTGATCAACAAATTCGGGGACCGGCCCCCAAAATCTAAAATATTGACCTAGAACGATGAAACTCGGTATTCACCTATCATATAAGGTAGTCCTAAAGCCATTAAATCAGTAAATCAAACACCCAACCTACCCTCCTGACCAGTTGTGATCTATTGATCTATTTGACTATGATCTATGAACTATTGATCTATTGATTAAGGTCAATTTTTTTACTAAAATTGTCATGTTTTAAATACCATCAGTAAAAATCAGTAAATCAGTAAATCAAACCACCATCCACCCCCCCTCCTGCCATGATCTATGGATCTATTGATCTATTGATCTATTGATCTATTTGAATCTATTGATTAAGGTCAAATTTTTTTAACTAAATTGTCATGTTGTTACACTACCCTAAATCAGTAAAGTCAGTAAATCAAGACCACCATCCACCATCCTGACCAGTGTGATCTATTGATCTATTTGATCTATTGATCTATTTGATCTATTGACTATTGATTAAGGTCAAATTTTTAACTAAAATTGTCATGTTTACATACCCTAGTCAGTAAAAAACAGTAAAATCAAGCCAACCAAGCCTATCCCTCCTGTCCAATCATGTCTATTTGATCTTAATTGACTAATTGACTATTGATCTATTGATCTTGATTCAAGTCATATATTTTTAACTAAAATTGTCATGTTTTACATACACGTAAATCAGTAACATCAGTAAAAATCCAAACCACCATGCCCCACCCTTCAACTTCCTGACCAGTCTTTTGTGAATCTATTGATCTATTGATCTATTGATCTATTGATCTATTGAATCTATTGATTAAGGTAAATTTTTACTAAATTGTCATGTTTTACAATCAGTAAATCAGTAATCAGTAATCAAGCCAACCAACCTACCCTCCTGTCCATGTGTGTTGTTGTTGGTCTTGGTGTGTTTGTGTGTGTAAATGTATCTGTCAAGTCAATGATCTTTTGATCTATTGATCTATTATCTATTGAATCCTATTGATTTAAAGTTCCAAATTTTTACTAAAATTGTGACGTTTTACATACCCTAAAGCAGTAAAATCAGTACTATATCAAACCACTATCCAACCTCCCTCGCTGACCATCTGTGATCGTAATTGATCTATTGATCTAATTGGATCAAGTTCCACATTTCGAGTGTCATTTAAGGATAAACATAACAAAAATCAAGTGCTTTATACAAGATCAAACAATATATGCTGACGTAACATAAGTTTTCACATCAATAAAGCTAACATGGCGTAACATGAACTATGAAAATATACAAAGACAAACCTATCACACCTTAAACCGAATAAACTGTTTTAACATTAACAAAGTTCAACACTTAACATCAGTAAAGTAACTAACATAACAACCAAAAACTAACTGTATTTACACTTTTTGTCAACTATCTCTAACATAATAACGATGTAATTACACTAACATGGTAATAATTAACTAAAATTTTATCACAACAGTGGTTAATTATCATACTGATCAATCGAAATTAACTCTAACTATAATAAGGTTTCCAACATCAATAAAGCTATACATGATTGTAAACTATGAAACTAAGAAAATAATGTACAAAGAAAAACCTAACACAGCCTTAAAACATATGAATAGACTGTTAACATTAACAAAATTCCACAACTTAACACCAGTAAAGTAAATAACATTGCATACAAAACGTAACCTAATCTTACTTTTTTTCAAGCATATCTCTAATAACATAGCGATGTTAATTTACACTAACACATTCTAATATTTTTAGCAAAATGTTATCATAATCCTCTTGTCCGATTATCATAGTGTCTGATCACAAAATATATGCTAACTATAACAATGTTTTCACTAAAATGCTAACATAGCAATCATAATTAACTAAAGGAAAATAATGTACAACAAAACCTAGCACAACTTACAACCCAAATATAACTATTAACATTAACAAAGTTCCAGACTTAACAGAGGTAAAGTAACTAACTTTACATACAAAACGTAACCTATTTATACCTTTTTCAAACATATCTCTAACATATTAACGTTAATCTTAATTGACACAGTAACATTTATAAAAAAAAATGTGTCATAACCATACCCAACCCTCATATAATACCTAACGAGTAAAGACGAATAAAGTAAAGTTTTTAGGCTTATCTCTTTTAGACTCCACCTCCTTTCAGAAAATACCAACTCTAAACATGAAAAATTATTTTATGCTTTAACATCTGCATAAAGTGATGCAATACTTATATATTTGACCCTCTTGCAGGATATACTAGCAATTTAAGAGTCTACGATTCGTTTACGATTTTAATATAAATGACACGTACCGTTGGGATAACGAAACTTCTCGTGAAGATATCAACAACAAACTAGAGATGCGGGGGAATGTCATCGTATCAAACACTGAGTAAAAACTATCCTAACTGAAAGAAAAATAGTATAGGTAAACATCCTTTAAAATTGGTAATGGATTCTTTCTTTCCAACCAATCAGAAGAAAGTAAACAAGAACATGACGACGAACGAATGAACCATATCAGTTCAAAAGGGTATATATTCGTTCGACAACAACAAACAACAGACAATAACATAGTAGCAAAAGATAAGTTCTTTAGAACTAACCAACGAATTATGCTAGTAACATTGTTTTTCACATATAAAGCTAACATTAGCATTACCAGAACTAACAAATAATGCACAACGACGAATCTAACACAAATTAAGCACGAATAAACTGTTTAACTATTAAACAAAGTTTCCACACTTAACACCTGTGGAAAGTAAACTGACATTGGACAAAACGTAAACCTTATTCATCTTACTTTACCAAATCATATCTCTATACATATTAACGTTAATTTTACATTGAAACAGTAATATTTAACAAGAATTTATTATAACCTTGTTTAATTATCATACAGAGCAGCGAAAGTATGCTAACGTAACAAAGTTTTCACATTAATAAAGCTAACATAACATAACCTGAACTAAGAATATGATGTACAACGACAAACCTAACACCCCTTACGTGCGAATAAACCACTAACATTAACAAACTTCTGCACATAACAGCAATAAAGTACCTAACACATTGTGCAAACGTAACCTAGTCACACCTTTTTCAAGCATATCTCTAACATATCAGTATGCTAATTTTACATTAACATGTAATATTTAAATCAAAAGTTTAGCATAAACCTGTCTAATCACCATACTGACAAAGAATATAATGCTGACGTAACAGATGTTTTTAAATCAACTTCGTAAAATTTAACAAAAATTCATCATAACCTCGTCTAAATATCATAATCCCCAGCGAATAATTGCAAACATAACAAAGTTTTAACCAAACATAACAAAAAATAACAAAATTTTATCCTAACTTACATAAAATAAGTTCTTTGAGTAAAAATATCACAGTAAACGTAATAGTTTTACTGGTTTTAAAGCAGTAAATCAGTAAATTAATCCAGTAAATCAAACCCCTCCATCCGTGGCAGTCTCCCTACCCGTACCCACCTGCAGCTTGTGATGCTATTGAGCCTATTACATTTAAGATTCAATGTGAATGTATCATTTTAGCTCAAAAATGATATAAGAAAGATGGTCTTTTATATATACTAACCTACGAATATAAGCTTAACCAACAAAGTTTTAGGATCAAATAAAGCTAACAAATCATAACCGCGACTAAGATATAACGTCAAATGCAAACCTAACAATACATAGCGATGAATAAATCCAGCGTAACATCCTGAATAAATGCTTTCTAACTGAATCAAGGTAAAGTAGCTAAAAGGTCATAACGAATACTCGATATGTTCCCACTTTCCGAGCAATATTAGCAACAGGTAAAGCCGTATTATCTAACAAATCCCTTAACAAAGTGAGAACCATCTATCAAAGGATGCCAACATCTTGAACTATAAATTGACACTATCTTCATCAAAGTGTCACTCGTTTCGAGTATATCATCATTTTGAACTATGGATAAACGTAGACATTAGCAATAAGTTCTAGGGCAAAACGCTAACATTATTTCAACAAACTTAACCAAGGCTTCACGTTTAACAACATCATCGTCAGTTAACACATTAATATCTTACAAAAACTCATCATTTTCTCTAACAAATCATGTACATGCTCTACATTGTTATGTCACTCAATTACACCTCAACATAATTGACCCCTTCGAATAAATCAGGTTTTCTTTGGCCAGGAGTTAATCTAAAGGCAACACATTACCTCCGAGAGGTAAAACCCAGGGGGGATGGCGCCCCTTGAAAGGGTGTGATCCTGCGTAGGGGGACACCCGAAGGGGTTAAGCGGGGCTTTTACGCTCTCCGAAGGAGGGTAAGGCCTCAGCCCTTCGGCTGAGGCTTAAAGCCCGCTTACACCCCCTTCGGGGTGATTCCCCCCTCCAGGATTCACACCCTTGTCAAGGGGTCGCATCGCCCCCGGGGTTTTCTCTCGAAGGGTTAATGTGTGCTTAGATACTCTTGGTTAATGAAAAACTGTTTATTCGTAATAGGTACGTTATGTAAAATATTACTATGACAATGTTGGAAAATAACACTGATTTGTTGAGAAATGATGATGGTGAGTTTTTGTAAGATATTAGCTGTGTTAACTGACGATGATGTGTTAGAAAACCGTGAGCCTAAGTTAAGTTTTTGTTGAATAATGTTAGGTTGCCCTGAGATTTTGCTAATGTCTACGTTATTCATAGGTCGAAAATGATGGTTATACTCGAAACTATGACGCTTTGATGCAAGATAGTGTCTCATCAGTCAAGAGATGGTGGCATCTTGATAGATGGTCACTTTGGTAAGGATTTTTGTTAGATAATACGGCTTTACCTGTTGCTAAAATATGCTCGAAAGTGGGAACAGTATTGAGTATTTATACTGTTTTAGCTACTTACCTTGATCAGGTAGGGAATTTTTTCAGGATTTAGCTGATTATTCATACGCTATGTATGTTAGGTTTGCATTTTGTACATTATATTCTTAGTCGCGGTTATGATTTGTTAGCTTTATTGGTGCTAAAACTTTGTTGGTTAAGCATATATTCGTAGGTTAGTATATAAAGAACATATTTTTATGTTATGTTTGTTCAAAATGATACTTGAAATATGACTTGAATCAATAGCTCAATAGATCACAAGTGGGTGGGACGGGTAGGGGACTGCACGGATGGAGGGGTTTGATTTACTGATTTACTGATTTTTACTGCTTTAAAATCCTGTAAATTATTACGTTTTACTGTGATATTTTAATACAAAAGAACTTATTTTATATGTTATGTTTGGGATAAAATTTTGTTAATTTTTTGTTAGTTTGGTTATAAACTTTGTTATGTTTGCGATTATTCGCTGGGGGATTATGATATTTAGACGCGAGGTTTATGATGAATTTTTGTTAAATGTTACGAAGTTGATGTAAAACATCTGTTACGTCAGCATTATATTTCCTTGTCAGTATGATGATTAGACAGGTTTATGCTAAACTTTTGATAAATATTATTCGATGTTAATGTATTAGCAATTGATATTGTTAGAGATGATGCTTGAAGGATACTT
>JABUQX010072278.1:5000-7500 GCA_015478945.1 Trachelipus rathkii
ACAACAACAACGACTTTTTGGTTCTTTGCTATATATAATTATATAAAAATATAATTTATATATATATCTATAACATATTATATTATATATTATATTATATATATATATAATTTAATATATATAATATATATATACTATATATATATATATATATATATATATATATATATATAATATATTCAAACAATGCATACTATAAAGATTTCGTTAGTTTTAAAGTGGTTTGTTAAAAATATATTTTAATATTTAAGGATTCGTTAAAAAAGCTTTGCTGAATTCTAAATATATAATATTATATATATATATAATATATATATATATATATATTTCTAACTACATACATATATATTATATATATATCTATATATATATATATATATAATATAATTCTTTATTATATATATATATATATATATTATAAGCCGACACAGCGAACAAATGAAAGAAGAACCTCGCCAACTCACGTGAATGCACAATCATACCTCCGCAAGCTGATACTCGAGCTACTTCTTTGACTACCCCCAAGATTAACTACTATGACATACCCCAATTCTTGAGAGACCATGCTGTTAGAGAAGTATTGAGATTAGTAGTAGTGAGATAGATTAGATAGATAGATAGATAGCTAGATAGATAGATAGATAGATAGATAGATCAGAACGGATTTCCTGAGTAACAATTTAATTTCTCACTATCAAAATCCACTACATTTCACTAGAATCATCTAAACAAACACATTAAATCGCATTTGCCTTTCATAAATCATTATATGATATTATATATTATATATAATTATATTTCCTATTCACTAAACGCCAATACATCAGTTTTCATTAAACATATAGTATATAATATAATATATATATTATAATATATATATAGAATATATATATAGATAGATACGACCTCAGCACTAGATCAGAATACCGCTGATCTAGATAAGTAAATTAATTACTCACTTTTGATTTCAAGATTCACTTAGAGTCACTTAACATTATATTACATTTAGCTCTTTATAAATCGCCCTTTATACATAATCAAGTGTAAATTTGCTTCTTATATCGTGACCAAAACGCCTGTTTTGTTTGCACTTTATAAAAGGCAATTGTGACGCCTCCTCCTCTTCCTCCTCTCCTCTCCTCTTCCTCCTCCACTCCTCTCTCCTATTTCATCCTCCTTCTTATTCCTTTTACACTTCAATCCTTTCAATCCTATTAATGCACTTTCCTTCCCTTAACTTTATAATAAGTGATTTATTGCCTTGTCATGAAAGAGAACTTTTTGTATTACGTCAATGTAAATTAGTTTTTATAGACTTCAAATTATATTATATATAATATTATATTATATATATATATATTTATATATATATATATATATATATATATATTATATATATATATATATATATAATATACATATATTATATATATATTACCTATTAAAGAGATCATACTATACTACTCTATCCTATTTTTTATATATAAAAATATATATTATATATATATATATATATATATATATATATATATATATATATATAGAGAGAGAGAGAGAGAGAGAGATGAGAGCAGAGAAGAGAGAGAGAGAGAGAGAGAGAGAGAGAGAGAGAGAGAGAGAGAGAGACAGAGAGAGAGAGTTGTTTGGTTTAAACCAGCTTGTTTTTTTTTTGGTTTAAACCAACTAAAAAAACTATTTTTTTTCTTTTTCAAATATAAAAGTAATTAAAAAGCGCTCTAAATGAAACAATATAGCTAATACATCCTAATTATATATCTAGAGAGTAAATAATTGGGAAGACAACATGTTTTAGACTTTAGCAGCAGAGCACATGTAAGATTGAGGATGGCAGTTAAGTCTGGGTTTTAGAGTTGAGAGGAGAATGGATGAGACTGTCTGAAATACGAGTCGTAGGAACTCTCATCAAAGAAGGGGGTACATGACTGGAAAATTCAAGAAAACAATGTCAATTGTAATAACAATAGAATATGGAGAGTGCTACAACAGTTCGATGGCTAGAGAGATTGGAGAGAGTTAGATTAGGAGAGTTAAGGAGTCGACAAGCCCTAGACCACATATTTATCAAGGAGAGCATTATGTGTGGAATCACCCCAGATATGTGATTCATACTCTATAAAATGGTGAACAACACCGTTTTGTAGAGCTAGCAACTGGAATGGTGAGAAGAAGTTTCGAAGGCGCCTTGGAAAATCCAATTTCTTAGAAACTTGCTAGAAAGAACATAATGTGACCCATCTAATAAAGATTACGATAAAAGAAAATATCAAGAATAATAACAGAATAAAGTTAGAGTTGTGTTTTCAAAGAAAATATTATAGTTTGTGTGAAAGATTATGTCAAGTAGATAGATGAAGAAGTTGAGTTATTATTGGAAACAACCATGTTTTCTTTAACATAATTATAGGTATCAAAAAGATCAGAAGTCGGTTTCTTCAAGGCTATCCTCCTAGCATCATTTATTTGCTGTTAAATGAGTCGT
>JABUQX010072278.1:25000-27500 GCA_015478945.1 Trachelipus rathkii
AAGAGTTGGTAGCTATCGAAAATCCAGCTGTTTCATGCGAGCCATAAATTTTCTCATGAAGTCGTTGTAAGAATCTCTGCTTTTAGGTGCTTGGAGAAGTTCTAAAGGACAAATTAGTGTTTTTTAGGTTACTGTTTGAAAAGGAGAGATTCCGGAGTCATCAGGAATGCAATGAAGACTTATCATGATGACTGGAAAAGAGAGTAACCAATTTTATTTCCGCGCCATGTTAGCACTCTTCAGCAATCGATGAAATCTTTCGATTTGATCATTTTCTGAAGGGCGGTAAGCGCTTGTCCGGAGTCTGAGACATCCAGTCAAATTTGAAAGTTCGGTGAAAAATTCTTCTTCAAACTGTGGTCCTCTATATGAGATTACGTAAAGAGGATTCCAAATCTTGATATTCTTGATTTCCTTTGCAGAAGAAAAATGCGACAGATTTTGAAGCTGTATTCACTAGAGGAATTGCTTCTGTCCACTTAGTGTTCTTGTCGATGCAGGTGAGAAGATATCTGAAGACTGGAGCTGAAAAATCAGTAGAGGAAGATGGAGATAATATCAAAAAATTTCTGTATCACTAAACGAAGCTAGTACCAAAATGGCTCGACAGGGAAAATGAATCGACAGGTCAAAAATGGTCCGACATCTGTAAAAAAAAAAAAATCTGATTATTTAGAGTTTTTCTAACGAATCCAATAAAACTTACCTAACTTAATAAAACTTAACCTAACTTAATAAAACTTAAACCTAACTTAACCTAACTAACCTAACCTATCCTAATGCCTGCTGTGGGCTGTACATGATTTTTTTTTTATGTTGTGTCGACCATTTAATCTGTCGACCATTTTCCCTGTCGATCTTTTGGGCTAGTCCCCGATATGAGCTGTTTCAAATCTCTGTGATGGATTGTCATTGGAGCAATAGGCGATTTAGTATGACGTTGAATCTTTGAAAGTTAGAACTGTTGACAAGAGGGAACCAAAATTCAGATGGCACGAATCATGTTAGGTCAGAAACACCTAGTCTTTATAAGATACAGAGAAGCCTTAACTTCTGGATGATACATCTGATGAAAATTATTGAAGATCTGCACAGGATAAGGTTTTGACAGAAATGGTCTTGAAAAAGCTGAGGATGTATCAAACCATACTTGAAGATTGTCTTGTAGAGGGTAAGAATGAAGACTGGGCTGAAAAGTTGTAGTTTCTTCATCAGTTGAATGAATACGAGCAGTAGCAGGTAAATCGATGGCATCTACTTTTACCGAGGATATCCATGGAAAAGGCATCTGCCAAGATGTTATCTGCACCTCTAAGGTAGCGTCATTTGAAGAGATATATTTGTGTTAAGACAGAAATATGACGTTTTTTGTCGATCACTCTTTGCTTGATTCCTACTGTAGAAAGCTTAAACGAGATGTTTTCGATCAGTGCACAAGATAACATTCCTTCCTTCTAACCTACTGCTGAAATGCAAGAACAGAATAGTTAAGCTGCTAAAAGTTCCACGGTTCAAAAGCTGAGTATTTAACGGTTGTTGCTTCGATACCTTTTTGCTGTTAGAGTTCTATTGGACTCTCTGCCATCAACCATCTGATGAAGGGCTACCCCTATAGAAATCTGGCTACTATCCGTTACAAGTTAAAGATGGGTAACATCAAGGGAGAAAATGGAATAGCTGTTGCGTTTTATAATTGATTCTTGCTAAAAAATCAAGGCTTCAGCATCGTCAATGGGTCACGTAAGAGACCAAATATGTGGATTGTGTTTTGCTTTTTCATGGCTAAGGAAAGATGAGTTTGCAAACACCAAGAAATTGAAACAGAGGAGTTATCCAATCATTTCAAAAAATCTGAATTTCTGAGACTGCTGAATTTCGAGGAAGAGTGCGTACTTTGCGAAATTCGACGTCTTTTCTAAAAAAGAGGAGAAATTCATGTAAGAAAACGATGGCTATAATAGATAGTTCAGAGTTTTTATTGTATGCTTTACCATTTTTCTAACGAGATTTTGAAAAGCAATTTTCTTGACCACATTTTATAAAATTGGAGATTAATCATGCATACAAGTCTTGATGAAAAATTTCACCAAGTCATCAAGGTAGGCGTAAATAAAATTGGGAGATTTCGAAAAAATGGAGTCTATATATATATATATAATATATATATATATATAATAATATATACTATAATATAACTAATATAATTTATATACTATATACTACTATATATATATATATATATATCATATATATATATTATATATATATATACAATATATATCTAGTATATATATACCTATATCAATATATATATTATAAATATAAATATATTATATATATATATATATATATATATTATTATATATATATATTATATATATATATATATTATATATAATATATATCATACTTATATTATATATATATATATATATATATATATTATATATATATATATGTAGACGGCATAGAAACATATTTAAACAAGCCGAAAGAAATT
>JABUQX010072278.1:42500-47772 GCA_015478945.1 Trachelipus rathkii
CTGTATTATCAATAGATTTAAATATTTTGTAGACTTGTATCATGTCCCCTCTGAGAAATCGCCTTTCTACAGAAAACATTCCTAACTCCTTCAGCCTCTCTTCATAGCTCTTACTCTCAAACCCAGAAATCATCCTTGTTGCCCTACGTTGCACTCGCTCCAGCAAATCTAAGTCTTTCTTTAAATAAGGGGCCCAAACTTGTGCACAATACTCTATTACAGTTTACTATACAGTCTATTATACAGTTTACTTTAATAACTTCCTTGCTCTTGTTAACCAACATTGCGATTTATTATGCCCAGGCATCTTTTAGCTTTATTTCTAGCTTCCAAACATGATTAGCTACTTTCAAATTACTTCTTATAATCACACCTAAATCTTTTTCTTGGTCCACAGACTCAAGCCAATCCCCATTCATATCGTAGATAAAACTTTTATTTGAGTAACCTAGGTGAAGAAACTTACACTTTTTACTAATTAAAATTCAATTTGCCAACTTATCCGCCCAACCCAAAGAAGTTTTATTAAGATTCATTTTCAATCTTTTATACATCCTTTCACTATTCCTAACTGTGGGTGGCCATTTGGTATCATCTCAAACTTAGAAACCTTCGCATTTAAGTCCCATGTCTAAATCATTTATATATATGAGGAACCAATAGTGGCCCCAGCACTGAAACCTTTTGGGACACCATTCTTCACTATTTCCCATGATTGATTTATTGCCATTTAGTTGTACACACTGTTTTCTATTTTCACAACACTCTTTAATCCAACCATCTACCACTCCACCTATACCACATTGCATTAACTTCTTCATAGCCTTATGTGTGGAACCTTATCAAAAGCTTTGCTAAAGTTTAAATACAATGTCAACTGGATCTCCTCTGCAATGCAGTCAGTAATGAATTCCATAAATTCTAAAAGGTTTGTTTGACATGACCTATCCTTTCTGAAGCCGTGCTGGGAGTCATTCAATACCTTGTTATCTTCTAAATATTTCTCTATATGACCTTTCATTAACTTTTCCAGAACCTTTACCACCAGAGATGTTTAGCTAACTGGCCTATAATTTCCAAATCTTCTTACTACCTTTCTTATAAATAGGCCAACATATGCTGTTTTTCCAGTCTCTGGTAGATCACCAAATGTTATAGATTCGCTTAATATCAAATACACGTGCTTTGCAATGCCGGTACTACCTCTTTTCCCAGAATTCTACATATATACATCAGGATGCAGCCTTTACTTGCATCAATAATGATATATATAAACGTTTATTTCTTTTACATCAAATTCAAACTCTGTAAGTCTATTTGTTACATGCATACAAGAACTATTAGTCTCCAAACTATTATCTAATCTTTTCTCAGTAAACACTGAAGTAAAATAAGCATTGAAAATGTTGACCAACTCCTTACCTGAACTCACTAAATTTTCATCAATTTTAATTGGAGCAATTGTCCTATTCTTACTTTTAATTTATAAAAGCTAAAAACTTTCTTTCAGGTTCTTATTACTATTCCCTGCTAAAATAATTTCTGCCTCTCTCTTTGCCTTTCTTATTGAATGGTTAAGTTCATTTCTATTTTTCTATAATTTTCTAAATCATCTTCCCCTATTACTACCCTTGAATATTTTAAAACATCTACGCTTTTTCATTAATTTTCTCTCTTATCTCTTCTATTCCCCAAACCGGTTTTCTCTTCGCCACCCTAATGGGTTTATCTTTAAAACATACTGACCTGAATATTCATTAAAATTTGTTTACAAATTTCTCCACAATGATAAAACAGTTTTGGTCTTTAAACTCCTTATCCCAGTCAGTTGTACTAAGCATGTCACGGAAATTTGGTAAATCGCCATTTCGGAAATCCAAGATCTTTTCCTTATTAACTTGCTAATTTGGGCCCAGATATCACATTCATATTTAATCTAATTATATTATGGTCACTAAGTCATAAATTTTCCTCATCTCTAACTTCATCCACCATACTTTCATCGTTTAGTTTAATATTAAGGTTAATAGTGCAATCGGTATCTTGTGGGTTCTTGAAACCATTGGGTCAAAAAGCTTACCTAAGTCAACAATTTATGAATGCAGAACTACTATGGTCCATATTTTAGACAAGGAATCCCATTGAATGCCAGGAAAAATTAAAATCCCCCATTATGACTAAACGTTTTTTCCTTTACTGTAGCAGCTGTCTCAATTTCTTTCACAATTCCCGCGTCTAATTCTTGACTCTGGCCAGGAAGTCTATAAAATGCCCCCTATTCTATATGATTTATTGTATGTAAGGATATCTACCCACACTGATTCAATATCATGATTAATTTAAAGTCAGTCATCAGTACAGATTGAATATTAGCTTTTAACATAAAGCGCTTCCACCCCACCCTTCTTCCTCCTACGCTGGTATAATAAGTGAATTCTCTCCTATTTCATATTCCTGAAAGGAGTCTCCATATAATTCTTTATTAACAGCTGCTTCAGTTATGCAAATAATGTCCAGATTCTCCATTTATGGAATAACTAATCAGCTCATCTTTATTATTTCAAGAACTGTTGAGAATTTGAAAACATTTGATACTCGAAATGCTGTATTTTTATTGCTATCATCTTATTTGACTGTAACTATTATAGCTTTATTTATCTCCCCCTATTACAGTTACCAATTTTTTTATCCAGATTTGGCCCATCACCACCCAAACTTTACCTAGTTTTTTTTGCTAAATAAGTCTCCAAACTGGTACTGAAAGCTCAACACCTTTACGACGACTCAAGTGAACTCCATCTGCTGCAAAAAAGAATCTTTATCCAAAAATTCTCTCCACAAATCCAAAAACTTAATATTTTCTGAAAACAATTTCCTAACCCTTTCATTCACACCTAAAGCCCTACTCCCCCATTCCTTGACCTGCACCTAACCTAGGTAAAATCCCAGAAATCATGCACCTTCTTCCACTAGCTTTCATCTTCTGAATCAATCTCCTATAATCTTCTATTAATTCTTCTGACCTTTAATTCCCTATATCATTTGTACCCACATGCACATCACATTTTGAATCAACATTTGTAGAATCAATCTCTCTAATCTATCTATCCCACTATATCACTCACTCTAGCACCTGGATAACATACTCTCAATCGTTTCTTTTTATTCTTATTTTGAAAAGTCCTATCTAGGTATCGTATCATAGAGTCTCCGATCCCTCCTCGCCTCGACATCCCTACTAACTTTTTTCCTAACACTTCCCTCCTTTCTCAACTCAAATACTTCTTCTTCATCCATTCAATATTTTCACTCAGTCTTGCAATCTCCTTCCTTAACAACACATTCTCTGTATTCAAACAATAAACAGGGCTTCCATTTCACTCTAATTTCCACATATATTTCCGACAGAGCATACCTACTTTAATTATTATTTTCCTTACTAACCTGTACCTATTATTTTACCAACTACAGTTTAAAAATTACTAAAGCCTAAAAAGAAATAAATTAATCTCTTTAAAACAGGTTAAAAATTTAAACAATCCTTAATTTAGCTTAACCTAGCCATGGATAAATAAAAATTATAAGGTAGGCTTAACTGTAGTCTAATGACTGGGAAACTTAATTTAATTTAAATATCACTAAATTAAAGCAACAATTATTAAAGATCATTTAAATACAGAAAATCTTTTAAAGAATACCAAATAAATCCTCCACATTCGAATTTGTAAATCTCTACCAAATTTAGCCAAGAAGAAGCTATCATTTATTATCACAAAATAATATCAATATTAGATACACAACCAGTAGTGGGGTAGTTAATACACAAACCTAATTTGTTTACCGTAAATCACTTTCAAATACATCAAATTTAATAGTAAAATGGGAGAGTCAAATAAACACAATACCCTCACTCAATGGCCAAGCTACACTTGCAGTAAGGTATTTCGCTGTTCTCCATCTTTTGTTAAACAGATATATCTTTTATTAATTTTACATCTCTTTCAGCTGTATCGTTGACAACTCTTAAAAGACCATTCACTAATATTTTTCGCATTCTTAAATAATCTTCATTATCACACCACCCATCTGGATTAGTATGCAAAAATGTATTAATTTTAATCTCTAAAAGATTCATTACTTTGGGGTACAATAAAATGGTCTATATCTTTGCCTAATAAGTCATTCCCTTCTTGTATGGAATGTGATGAATGCTACCACAATGTTTATGTCCTTCACTGTCTTCCTCATTTTTGATACAACAAATTTAATGCCATTTCTTTCTTTTTACACTATTAATTCTGGGTTCGTCAGACAAAGAAAACAACGCTGTTCAGATTAAGGGTAACATAATGGTTTTTCATTTTTATTAAAAGTGCTGTAATCTGCTGTCTCCTTGTCGTTTCCTTACACTGTCACAGCGATTTCAAATAATTGTCTTGGTTGGGAGCTAAAAAGATGGTTTGGGGGGTGTCCAAACAAACTTCTATTAATAGTATTTTTAATTAAATAGCAATGTCTTCAAAGGTTTTTCTTTCTCAAAATTTGTATGAATTGATCTTACAGAATATTAAAGCGAAATATAATTCCCTTTTGCCATCCCAACCTAGCGTGTGGAAAGCTCCCTGGAAATGAAACATGTCCTTTGATGAAGACGTCCAACATATCAAGCAAAAGTTTTCAATTCTTTATAATCATTCCTAGGATGTTCGAATTTTTAATTGCTTCTACAGGTTAGAATTTGATCAGCTTAGTTATTTTATTCCTTATATTTTTTATCTTCCATTCCAGATTTGTATTATGAATTGTTTATGTTAGACCATGACCTTTGAATTCTTTAAAATATCTGGTTGAGGACCATTGTTCCCTCCCATTTTTACATTCAAACGTCTCAACACTAGTTTCCAAAATATGGTTGGCGACATGGTAGATTACAACAATTTTCCCCCATTTAACATGTTTCGGAATAAACACAGCCGCTTAATGCGGCAAGTATTTGCAACAGTAAATATTCAAAACACATTGCTTGATTTTGTCAAGTGCTTCTTCCTTTCTCACTTTTCATTCTTCTGCAAGTTACAGCTTATTTGCCACGTTTTTCCTGCACTATGTCTAGTTGTGTGAACTCCTATTACTTTCTTTCTCATCCACAGCTGATCAAAATTGATACTCTTTGTACTTTTCTTTACCTGACAAATATAATGAAGTAATTTTCCATCCCATGGACACAGCTCATTCTAAATTTGAATAGTTTAGTTCTTTTCTTTTCGAAATT
>JABUQX010072279.1:0-16668 GCA_015478945.1 Trachelipus rathkii
TTTAAAAGGGCCAACATGTCTATATGTCACATAAATTTTTTCTTAAAACTGATAGATACCTTTTGTGTTATATTGTAATAATGTATGTCTGATTTGCTGTTTGACTTTGTCTAGTAATGTTTATGATGATCTTTGATGTTATATCTATTTTTAGTAATTTCTTCTATTGGTATGTAGTGTAAGTGATTGACGTTGTATAATATATATATGTTATAGGATTTATTGTGTTTATATTTAGTTTATTTATTTGTTAATATATAGTTATTATATATAATATGTATTATTATTATTATTATAGTGATTATTATTATTAGTTAATATATATATATATTAATTATGTATATTATATATATATATATATATATATATTAATATATATATATAAATAATATAATATATTTATATTATATATATATATATATATGATATAAATTATTATATATATAAATTATATATATATTATAATTATTATATTTATATATAATATATTATTATTATATATATATATTATAATAATATATTAATATATATTAAATAATACGAACAGTAAGTTACCAAGTATATTTACGAAATGATCAAAATTATATAATAAAATTTAACATATTTATATTAAGTATATAAAATAATATAGTATTAATATGAGAATAGTATAATTATATATATATAACCTAATGTATATAATATTATGTATTTTATATTATTAATATATAATACCTACGGTATAGTTATATATATATCATAATATATATATATACATTTGATACAAAGTGAATTTAAATATTATAAACTAATCTACAAACTCCTAATATACCTAAGAGATTCAAAATTATGCAGTCGATATATGTTATTAATTATATATAAATATATATATATTAAATATTTATATTATATATATATATATATATAATAATATATTATATATTTTAATATATATTATATATAATAAATATATATATAATTATATTTATAATATATTATATATATATATAAATAAAATAATAATTAATATATATAAATAAACATATTTTTAAGTTTTAGTAAATATTAACACCGTACTTATTATTATTAGGGGTGTACCGGAACTGAACGACTTTAAGTTTTCTCCACGGGCAGTCCGAGGAGAAGAACTCAGGGGCAATCTCTATTTAAGGAGGAGGCGGTGTTTGGCTACAGAATGCCTCCAAAACACGAAAAAAAAAAAATTCCTTCCAGCGCCCAAACTAACGTAAATTAACGCAGAGAACCGGAATTTCTATGAAATCTTCCTTTTTAATAAAAACTTAAACAATAAAGAAATGTTAAAAATAAAATTAATGACACAGAATGTTCATTGTTTGTGTATACATAATACAACAAAAAATATCGGTGAGGGAGAAATACATTCAGACAGTATGGCAAACACTTAGAAGATTGTGATCACAGAGATAAATATATCACAAACATCTCTATTACCAGAAAAGAGGTGGCAGGAAGAAATCTTGAATTTAGGATTTAGTACACACCAGACTCTGCGAGAACAAATAACTAAACCATGGAGTTACCCCACAATATAACAATCACACTAAAAAACCTTGCACATTCACATTGAAGAGCCAAAGCTGATACATTCTGGAACATTATAGATAACAATGAGCACAATCATCATGGAAGCCTATATTTCTGATGTCCACAAAATTTTTAAATATTAGCAGAAGTTCTTATACTCATCTTTTTTTTCGTCTCGGTTCTTTTCTGTCTTTCCTCTGTTCTAGAGAACACGAACCACCAAAAAAAACAATAACTTCCCAACCAATAGTAAAATGAGCATGACGTTTTAAGAGCTCTCCAAAAGATTTCAATTATCAATGACCCCCCCCAAATCACTACATGCCCAATCACTCCAAGTAATAATATGAAGGAATTGAAATTTTATACGAGAAGGTTGTAAAATATCGGTGGTTGTACTACGCCAGCGAAGTGACTTTAACTAACTGATTATTTCACAAGGTTCCTCTTCGAGTCGATATCATTAGCACACGCGCAGCTGCGGTACCCAGAGAGAAAAGGATTGCCAATAGAAACTTTATTCCGGCTATAAAACAAAAGAATTATAAGCAACCAATACATGTAATAATAAAGCACATTAACAAACCAAATTATATATCATCTCTGATTCCAGTAAAGGAAAAGAAAAATGAAAAATATTTTGTTAGAGAAGGAAAATAGATTGGAGGCGAGAACCTTATTTCCAGATTGTTTTGGATGTTGTTTTGTAGCGAGGAGAGATTTAACAAGAATCTTTAGTTTATATGATTTCTATGATCAGCCTTTCTTTTGGAGTCCCTATTCTTGACATTGGGGAAATGAGTAAACGTTCTATCTATCCGTTAAGACTGGAGGTCGTGATCAGAGTCCGTTAAAAGAAAAAATCGATAATTCTTCTTATCTAATCCTAAAACAATTATATTAATTAAATGACAGCAAGCTTAAAAAGAGGTAAATTCAAACGAGTTGCATTTGATTTTTTCTGTAAGCGTGAAACCCACTCCAGAGCGCCGTCCAAGCTATATAAACTGACCGAGCATACTACACATCTAGGCCTCTCGTGGGCTTTATAACCCAGTCCGAGTTTTAAAAAATTAATTAAAAAAAAAAAAAAAACAAATAAAAAAAAAATTGGACTGGTGTACTAAACTTCTAAATTTTGGTAATATAAGTAATCTTAGTTATTTTCTCTCCATATTATACTCACCCAGGAGTGTCGCTGACATATCCTCTTCGGATATGTGCTGGGAAACCAACTTTTAGTATAAGAATTTATAAATAAAAGTAAAACCCTAGCAGCGAACTATGAGGGTTTTGGGATAAGTAAATCAGTGTGATTTGACAATAATTGTGGGGAGACAAAAGTGGTTCACTTAAGAGCCTTCCTTAACTCTAAAAGAATAAATACACATCAAAAGTATATATTGGATCCTTCACGCGAAAGAAAAAGAGGAGGAGGGGGAAAAGAACGAAACAAAGCTTTTTTCACACAACAAGTCTAAGATATAACATTAGCAGGAAGACAAAATCTTTGATAATATGGGTACTGGAGTAAAAATACTTGACTTTTCTTTATCTTTTTCTCTGTTCCTCAGCTTCTTATCCTCTTTTGATAAGTTGTCTTCTTTTTCCTAGTTGCTCAACTTAGAAGTTTGTATTTAGGGCAAGGCGCGGTTGTGATCTACGTGAGGTTTTCTACGCAACCCAAGAAAAGAAGGCAAAAGATTTTTTTTTTTTTTGGTGTGTAAATGCTTCGCCTCAATTTGGTTAAAGGAGGGGTCCAGAAAGGATGTTTAATACATTTGTCAACGAGTGTTGGAGTAGACGAAGACGAAGGCAAAAAATACCGGATTTAGGAAAACATAAGTTTGTGGAGGTATGTGGTTTTTATTTTGTTTTGTAAAAAGGTTTAGGTAAGGAAGAAAGGGTGTTAATTAGAGGGAGATTTGTAAAGAATAGTTGGGTTTTTAAAAAGAATTGAATTTCATAAGGTTGAGACGACCCCCGAAAATTCCCTATCCAGATCTGCGAGAATAGAAATCGGAAAGATTAAGACGAGAGGCAATTCCAGAAGTAAAAGGGGGAGTAAAATTGAAATGAAGAATGAATGAAGGGTCGAGTCATCAGGCAAATGGGTGGATAGAGTTAGATGTGGAGGTGGAGATCATTACTGAAAGTAGGAATAAAGTAGGGAAGTAAGACAGAACCCTGAGGAAACACCAACTATTGACAGAAAAAGGAGAAGTCGCCCCATCAACAATAGCCGATATTAGAGCGATTTGAAAGAAAACTATCAGACATAGGTAAGCAAAGAGAAGGAAACCAAAGGAGGGGAGCTTGGAGAGCAGTGACGCGTGCCATACCCGGTCAAATGCTCCGGATATGTCAAGCGCCACCACGCAAGTCTCCCCGGAGTTCCTAAGAGCGGAAAACCATAATTGTAAGATAGGAAAAGTATATCGCCAGTAGACCTGCGAGCGCCGAAGCCCGAACTGGGATCGGGTAGGAAAGTGAATGAAGATTCAAAAATTATCCTAAGAGATGAGTGTTGAAGGGGTTCAAAAGATCTAGATACAAGTGAAGAGCTTTATAAGGTGATAGTTGAAAGAATCAGAAGCGGCTTCTTTTTTTTTTAGGAATATGGTTGGACATGTGCGTGCTTCCAACATGAAGGGAAAAGTGTTAGTATTGAAGCATAGAGAATATAATTGAACGAGGGGAAGGAGTTTCAAGCACGGAAGCACACTCCCTCGAAACTCGGGGAGGAACGCCATCCGGGCCGCCTTCCTAACGTTCATATAGATTTTCAGGAGCCCTTGCACCTGATCAAACGTTAAATCATGCAGGCAAGACATAGGACAACCTAGAGGAGGAGGAAGAAGAAAGGAAGAAGCTGCCAGGGTTGAGTTAGAGGAATATAGGAGGCCGAATTTTAGATAATGCCTTTTTTAGTTGGAGAAATTTAAGAACAGAACTATCAGATCGAATAAGAGGAGGAAACGTAGAGATTTACAAAAAGTTGTTAGAGATGTTTTTGGGCATGAGGCCAGAAAGATTTGTCAGTGGAGAACCATATATAATATATATATATATATTATATAATATATATATATATATAATATATATTATATATATACGGTATATATATATTTATTATATATATATATATATATATTATTATATATATATAATATAAAAAATGTAATATTTTTTTATTATATCTCCAGATGTTTAATATTATTTATATATTACAAATATAAATATATTAAATAGATATATTAATTAATGTGTATTTTGTGCTTACGCTCGGTAAGGAATGCTTACACAGTTTTAACGCGAATTTCGTGGCAAAAAACCGACCGCGATTTCTTATGAAATTTACTTTTGTTTACAAACAATTGGAATTCAGCTGTTGTGATGGAGCCCATCGATTTGGAAAAAACAGAAAATAAAAAATAACAAATGGTTTTATATTACAAATAATTGGATCATCTATTGTGATGGAGTTTTTCCATTTGATAAAGTAATTATAATTTAAAGTTTTATTTTTATTGAATGAAACATTCATCAAAATTCAGAATCGGCGCCTACCATTCGCCAAATTGTTTGCTACAATTTTTGTCGTAAGCACGTCCCAAACGCATTTATTTACATTATGTGTAATAGTTTAGACAAAAATGAATGCAAACTCAAAGCATTTCTTAAGTTTCGTAAGCACAAATGCAAAAAACGAAAACGACTTTAACCAATACAAGCAGTATATATATATATATATATATATTATATAATATATTATATATATAATTAAAAATTAAAATTTATTATAATAAATATAAAAAATTAATATAATAATTATATATATATATATATATATTAATATATATATATATATTATATATATATATATATCCTATATATAATATATTTTTTTTTTTTTTTTTTTTTTTTTTTGCATGTGGGCAATTGTTTTACCGGTGTCCAATGTATAGTAGGGGATCTATGGTGTTGGAATAAGAGGTAATGATCTTAAGATATAGTCTGTTCAGATGCATAATTTTAGGGGCATATTAGGTGTGAGATAATTAAAAAATGAGGAATGTACATGCTATGAAGTTGTGTGGTGTGACCGTGAGAAGGCATAAATGAGGGAATAAAAAAAGAGATGGTTTGGTAATATGGAAAGGATGGATGATAGTCAGTTGGTTAAGCGGATGTATAAGTCGTGAGTTTGTGCTGGCCGAAAGCAATTGACGCAAGCCAGGAGACGCAAAAAAAAAGTGGATTGAATCAGTGAAGGAAGATAGTTTTTGTTCATAGAGGCGGAGAAAAAAAGTGCATAATAGAATGAATGGCGGAGATTTTGTGAGGGGATATGGTTGTGGCCTGGCTCAGGGGATTAACCCCACATTACGAGATACTACAGTAAGGACTCGTCACAGTGTTGTGAGACCCTATGGTGGATTTTTTTTTGTGTAAGTACTATAGAATAGCTCAGTATGGTAGGAGGGGGTTTTCCTTTTTTCGAACCTTTTTTTGCAATCATACTCTTTTTCTTACCTAATACCTATCATATTTTCCTTGTGTGTTACTCACTTCTACCCCATATCAAGTGGAAAGAGACGAGAGGATAGAGATAATATATATATATATATATATATATATTATATATATATAGATATATGGTATTAATAGGTATATATATACTATATATATAATATATATATTATAATTATATATATTGAGTCGATGTACAGGACCCACACCCACCATGGCTCACAAAGAAGCGGCGGCCACCAACTAGGTTGAATTAAATAATCAACAACCGATGGGAGGGTCTTGGTAAATGCATATTATGAATGTCAAGAAATTTGAATGGCGAAATGAATATTCTGTCAAAAATAAATAAAAACAATAAAATTATAAACGCTTAATATACGAGTTATATATATATATATATGTATATATTATATATATATATATATATAGTGATGTATTGTATATTGCCGATAGTCTACATATTCTAATGTTTTCTTACTTTACTTCTGCCCTTGGCCCCCTCAATTGGAGGCACACTGCTTCTAGGAAGCCCGGCCACCGCTCTTGGGCGGTTCCACAGGTCGGGGAGGGAAGAAATAGAGAAGTTGGCGGGGGGGGGGGGGGCGTCGAGAGCGGAGCACTCCAGAAGAAGGTGCTCTATTGTGTCCGGGGAATTGTGACAATATGGTGCAGGTGGGGGAGGTGGACATTGTTCAAGTTTGGAATCTATATTTATATTGTATGAGTTTAGGGTGGTGACCTGATCTGCTCCGTGCGAGGTCCATTTGGCCTCTTTCTGGACAATGTTTCTTCTATAGGGGAAATTTTTTGGGGAGGGGTAGTTTAATAAAATTTATTATTGGGGGCGGTTTTTTAGTTACAATGTTAGTAAAGTTTGTGTGTGATATGTGTAAGCCATAGACCTATGGGAGGGGGGGATAAATATTGTAATGTCATTGTAGGATTTAGCTGGTGAGGAGGGTGGGGATTGGAGAAGATTTGGTGACATGGGTGGGTTGGATTTAGAGTTTTCTGGTAGAATTGATCCCACCACCATCTCCAGGTGATTAGAGATAGGAAGGATGTTAGTCCTCGTCCATGTAAATGTATGAATGGGGGTAGTTTTTGGCGTGCATCCAGTGATATTTTAAGGGCGGTGTTTTGGGTGTGGTTTGTAATTTTTTTGAGTTAGATTTTGACAGTGCAGGGAACCATGCAGGGAAAGCGTAGTTTATATTTGTTCTAAGGAGTTGTTTGTAAGTAGTGGTAAGGGTGTGTTTTCTGTCACTGAAGTTGTGTTGGGATAGGGTTCGGAGGGTATTTAATTTCCGTTGGGTTGATGAAGTGATTTGGTCGATGTGGGGGGAGAACGTCATGTGTGTGTCATAGGTAAGTCCTAATATTTTGGGGGGTTTGTTTAGGGGGCGGGGATTGTTGCTCAAGAAAACTATTGGTTGAATTGAGGATTGGTGGCGGTCGGTAGTTAGGAGGGTTAATGGAGGATTTGAGGGGGGAGGCCGGTCATTCTGTTGGATAGTAACCCATGTTTTCTAATTGTTGTAAGTATTCTTGGGTGTGCAGAGTGGCTGTATTTACGTCTGGATGTTGGGAAATGAGGCTAATATCGTCTGCGTATGTGATTAGTTTGGTGGAATGGTGGGTAGGGATGGGCAGGTCTGCTGTGAAAAGATTGAAGAGGAATGGGGAGAGAATGGCGCCCTGTGGGACCACTATTTGGTATTTAATATTAAGTATATAATAATATATATAATTATATATATATATATATAATATATTATATATATATATATATATATTATATATATATATATATATATATTACCTATATATATATATATATTATAATATAAATATATTAATATATATATATATATTTATATAATATATAATATATATTATATATATATATATATATATAATTTATATATATATATATATATATATATATATATATATTAGAGGTGTACCGGAATTCCGGTCCGGCCGGAATTCCGGCCGGAATTTGACATTTTTTTCCGGTTCCGGCCGGAATTTTGACAAATTCCGGCCGGAACCGGAATTACTAATTTACTTCTGAGAAAAATTTGCTGGAAGAGATTTATATAACCCCATAATTCATCTTTTAAGTAAAAGAAAAACTTTTCACCAGTATTGGGCGTATTTTTAAACGCTTTTTCCTCAAAAATATATTTACTGTTTCTGAAAATGAAATATTATTCTCTGAATATATGGGGGAGGCTGGAAAGGAGAGTAATTTTTTTGCTAGTACTGTGTTATGTTTGGGAATTTAGCTATGGTCACTTCCACGTAAATTAAATATTCCTTCTTTTCCTTTAGAATTAGAAATTGATTTCTTCTGGTAAAAATTTCAATTTCTTTATAAGAATTTCACCTTTTTAGGGCCACTGATTTTTCTTTTCTTTTTTTTTTTTTCACTAACTGACTTCGCTGTAACTTTCACTTTCTTCAAACTTATAAAAACCATGTACTTTGAAGTAATTTCTTTTCTTAATGCTCCTGATGATTTTGAAGGTATTTGGACAAATCTATAGTTTAAATTGTAGATATGCTAGTTTGAACAATGGATGGGATGACACTCATCGCCTGAACCTTCTTCTGTACTGCTAACTACTATTATCCACTTTCTAACTTCTTATTTGCTATATTCTTTAAGCATCATTTTCTGCTACTTCTCTTATTTCTTGAAATAAAGTCAGTTTGAAAATCTTGGGTCTACTACATCTATACAATTATCTTGGCTTTGATATATAGATTTGTCTTTCTTTTTCTTTTCGTTCGTTAATTTTAAGCTGGAATGCCTTCTACAGACCTTTTTTAAAGTCTGAAACTCTGTTTTGTCATCAATCAGAATCTGAGAAGTTGTGAGGAGAGGCTCAAATTGGAGATAATTGATGAATATAAGTGATTTTTGCCTTAATATTTTCTGTAACATGAGAAATGGTTACAAAACTCTTAGAATTTTTTCAGTATTTGCCATGTAGCAGTCAAAGCTTAAATGATCGATTGTTCTATAATAAAACTTGAAGAGGTCTTTTCAAACATTCAATTCCTTCTAGAATCCAATATGTGCTATTCCACCTTGTATTAACATCTTGAATTGACATAAGTGGGCTTGCAAGATATGTGGAAACCACTCTCCTTTGTTATTTTTAAGTTCATTACAGCTTAAAACTGGAATGATTTGAAATGTGTACAAATATTCTTACACATTCCTTTATTAAATCACACTGTTCTTTTGAGAACATAAGGCATCTTTAATACAAATTGAATTTATGAATAAAAAAAATAACTTGGTGTATCCTGCTAAGTAGTTCCAAGTTTTCATGTCTAATATGCTCATCCTGCGAGGTCAAATGGATTTTGTTAGGGGGAATTTCCCAATTATTCATAATTCAAAACTCATAGTGATTTAAATTCCAGAATGAGAACCTGGGAAATACTTACAATTGAGTACACAGTCCATTTTTTTTACTGGTAAGCCAGAGTGCAGTAAAAGAAATAATGAGTCGTTTGAATTATTTAGCTCTCTATATATCTGTAATAAATGATATCTGATGCAGGTCTTAGATAACTTCTCGAATACTGCTGAGCATAATTTATGTTAATGAAGTTTGTAATATCTTCTCTACAAAATTTGGTCTACTCGGAATAAGATATTTTGGTTGAAAATGGCCAATAATTTCTATGAATCCCTTCTCTTCTGTGAATGTGAATAGTTTGGTTACTCCTTGCGATAAAATTCATTATTTTCTGTGTTTTGGGGTCATTGTATGCCAAAGATCTTTTTGGGGGAGAAACTCTCCTCAAACTCACTTATCTCATGGCTTGGATCTATTGCTCTTTTGTGGTTTCCCCCTGTTCTAGAAAATACATACTCTTCCTTTTAATATTAAAATTTTTGGACTTCCAGAATATTCCCTTCGATGATGATTTTTCATATGTTCAATGAAGTGGGCGTTCGTTAACTAATATCAGATGATGTGATGGTAATGTTATTTGGTAAAATATTTTTTTTTAACATTTCTTTAATAGTTAAAGGAAAATTCAATAAGAATTCCGGTTCCGGGGGCGGTTTTTTATTGATTGATTCTGCTTAATTTCCGGTTCCGGCCGGAACTGAAAATTTCAGTTCCGGTACAACCCTACATTCCTAATATATATTATATAATATAATATATATATGTGTGAAATATTAATATATATATTATATTTATATAATATATATATATTATATATATATATATATATATATATTATATTATTATTATATATATATATATTTTATATATATATATTATATTATATTATATATTATACCGGTATATATATATTAATATATATATATATTATATATATATATATATATATATATATTTATATTATAAATATAATATAATTTATTATATATAATTATTATATATATATATATATAATATTTTATATATATATATTTTATTATATTATAGATATATATATATAGTATATATATATATATATATATATATATATATAATATATATATATATATATATATATATATATATATATATATATATATATATATATATATATATTTATATATATATATTATATATATATATATATATATTATATTATATATATATATATAGTTATATTATATATGATATTCAGAAAAGGAAGCAATTCCACTAATTTAAATATATTTTTGTTTAAAAGGATGAAGATTTTACCACTGAAAAAGCATTGAAGGAAGTTGGAACTACCTGTGGAATGTCAAATGAAGAATGTAATAAAGTTTTAGTTAAACTTAATTCAGATGAAGTGAAGTTGAAGCTGAAAGAAGCTACAAATTATGCTCTTGAATGTAATGTAAGTTGTTGTTTCATTATTTATTATTATCATTATTATTAGTTGTAATTGTTGTGGTATTAGTAGCAGTTATTGTATCAGCATAATATTTAGAGTTTGAAACAAAGTTTGGAGAGAAATTAACGCTAGATAGAGAATTGTTTTCCAAAATTTTAGTTTTTGAAATTTTTTATTTTCTTTTTCACCAGTAAGAATGTGTTTCGATAGACCCAATATCTCGTTCCATTCATTATTTACTCTTATGATTAGTTAAAGCTTTAAAAAGGATGCATTATTTATTCCATATCATGGAGATTTTCTTTCAAATTTAACTTTAAAATTTAAAATTATATGAGGTATGCAATGCATATGTACTGCTTTGTACGATAATAAACATAACTCAATTTTTAAATTATGTTTACTCAGTGTTGTAGCGTGGGTTGCCAGCACCCTGGGCAATCCTAGTATTGCACCACCTAACTCGTGATCCGATAGCATTCTATGAGCCCCTTCTACTAGTCCAGTATTGAATCCCTTACTCCCTAAGCATTTGTTGTATATTATTTTAAGGAAATACTAATGTTACTAATGAAAAATTCTTTTTAATGCTAATATACTAAAATTTATTTAAAATTGCCTGGTTCTAATTTGTGCAGCAAACTTTTCAATAACAGTTTTGAGATCCATCTTGAAATCTCTTCATTTGTTTCAAAATTTCTTAGAATTGGTACATGCTATTTAATAGAAAAAAAGTATTTCTCGTGATGTTATTCATGAAAAGAAAAACTTCAAACTACTTTTTAAAAAAAAAATTTTCAACCGTCAACTTTGTCTCAACATCAAGATTTCGGCTATCATAGCTCCAACATTCAACTCAAACATTCAAAGCTCATGCTTTGAACTCTCCATTTGTGTGTTATAAAATTTATTTAGGGCTACATTTTTATTTCATTTATTGTTATTTTTCATGGTATTGTCGCGTGGCACACAAGAATTTTCCGCCTGGGGCAACCACCCTACAACTTCTCCCCCACGCTTCTCCAATGCGTTTACTTCAAATTGCTTCAACATAGATGAATTCCAGTAATAATATATTTTTCATGTTTTTATAATAAAAAAATAGGTTAATAAACTTCGGTCAATACTTATTCATACGAATATCATGGCAGAAAGACTTATACTGCATTTATTTAATTTGTAGAGGCGAACAATTCATTTATCCAAGATAATATTTTTATGTGATATTGTAATTCATATTGTTTTTTTAATTACTGCGTTAAAGTGTTCTTAATTATTGCATTTATTAATTATTATTATATTATTATTATTATTATTATATTTATTATTATTATAATATTATTATATTATTTTAGATTAATTAATATTATCATGAAGACCTCTCGTTCGATTTTATCAATGACTCTTCACCGCCATGTTAGTCCTCGGGACTTTAACCTCCGCCACCCTTTATGGTGTAGACTCTGTTACGTTCCCCTCAAGCCGATCAGAAACTGACTGCATACTCACTGATTTCCCAAATTGAATGTCTCAACATGGGTCTTCCAACTTTTGAGTGTTTGGATACACGGGCGCCCTTTTCCTGTGTTGACGTATCGTTGTGTTCAATCTCGCTTTAGATCGTTTTGAAAGTGGGATAAGTTCGGCTTTCCTCTGTGAAGTTTACCATACCCACCAATTATGTATCCATCCTCAGTCCCTCATTCCCGCAGCGACAAACTTATTTCCTGGCTGGTCCGTACGCAGATGTGGACTGGTCTTTCCCTTCATCGGCCACTTACTTAACCCCATCTTTCCTGCGACTACCCTGTTCCCGTTGCCGGCGGATGCTTTCACCTACTTTCAAGAAGCAATCCTCCGGGCGGATCGTTCGTTTCAGGTCCGTTGTGGTACCACACTGCGAAGATCGAGTATAGAAGCTGTGCCGCAAGGGCAGTGGTCTGAGCGTGTCGCCTTTTTCCGCATAGGCCTTCAGTGGAATGTAAGTCGATTCCATCCCGCGGCCGCCGTCGTTACGCTGCTTCATATCTATTTGAACAAAGATTTTGGCCTGTACATCACATGGAGCAAAACTTCCTTGTATGGTGCGTCAACTTCAGCTCGCCATCGGTAGGGTTTCCTTCTGGTGTTCTGCACGTGGCTCTACATTCTCTATGTCGAAAAACTAAAGTCGTGCTTTTCCGGAAAAATCCCCGTCGTAAGGGGTCGAATACAGGCGCTTCTTATATTCACCTCTATGGCTCCCCAATCCGTGTGGAGCCGATGGCGAGGTTCTTGGGTTTGCTGCTCAATGAGCGCCTCACGTACCTCCCTCGCATTACTCACTTCAAAGGTAGTTGCCGCCGTTCCTTGGATCTCTTACGACACCTGAACTCTTAAGACTTGGGGTGTGGACAGAAACACCATGCTCCACCTTTACATCATACTGGTGCGGGCTAAACTAGACTATGGTTGTGTCATATATGGGCAGACCTTTCGGTTTTACCTCCATTTTCTTGACCTCATTTAGTCCGAAGGTCTGAGAATAGCCACGGGAGCATTTCGTTCCTCTGAGGGAAAGCCTGGCGGTGAAACGGTTGATGCCCCTGTTCCTGCAGGGAGCTCGCCAGTTCCTCCGTATGGTTCCTACCAGCCTTGAGTTATCATAGTTAGAGCGTCCATCACAACCCTTCTTATTGGCCATTTGCTGTTGTTATTTCTATCTTCGCTTTCCTCAACCTTCATCAGCGAGCGGTCATACCCTATGATTTCAACTCTACCTATTCAAAATGGGTTTATCCGCCTCCTCCTGTTTGGAAGGGCAACCAATCTTTAACAATGGTGGAGGCACACCCGGTGCAGTTGGGGGATTTCTCTCTGTACCATGAGGAGGTCCATAGCGACTCTATAGCAGTTTACGCCATGGTTCCAAAACGGAGGGAGAGGTGTTGGCTTCGTTGTGTTTCCGGACGTCAGCTGTTTTTCACATCCACCGTATTCGTCTGTTTTTTCGGCTGAATTGATATCGGTGCCCATGGCGGTGAACAGAATCGATACCATCTCCCCTGAGGGTAAAACAAGCGACTACGCACATTGTGTTGGCTGCCCAACACCTTCCTCCTTCTGCTGTATGCCTGGACCATTTTCCTACTACGAGATCTTCCCGTCTCTATCAGTGGTTGGCGGAGTCGGAGTCGGAGCTCGGAGTCGGATCAGTCGGTAGTTTTGAAGAGGGTGGAGTCGGAGTCGGAGTCGGAGTCGGTAGGTTTGAAGAGGGTGGAGTCGGAGTCGGAGTCGGAGTCGGCAATAAAGGTCGGAGTCGGAGTCGGAGTCGGTAACTTTCAAGATAGAGTTGGAGTCGGAAAATTTTAACTGACAAAGTTATAAATTGTGACTGTGAATGACTTCAATCACTGCATGCAAGTTTACTTCCTCATCACAAAATGCAATTGCAAACTTCGAAGATTTTAACCAGCACCTTTATGTTTCAATTTGGATTATATCTAATAAATTCAACCTTCAACCTTATACCATCTATATTTAAGTTACGAAATAAAAAGACTCCATGGTACGAAGAGAATTTCTCTCATTGACAAATGATACATACTAGCTGGTACAGTTATATTGATCCAATCTACAGGGTAAGTTTAACTGAAGAACAACAACTAAAAGCTAAATCTGCACTTTCAAGTGGCCATTTGTATTAAACGGTTGCAGGAAGTTCAAGAAGAAAAGGATACATCTAAAAATAATTGTAAGTGATGAAATTACAACTATCTCCGTTACTACTTTCTCAAGCAAGTCATTTTTCAGAAAGTTCAGAAGATTAGTATGAAAAGCTTTTAGACATTGAAGAGCTTAGTCGAAAGCGTCAATTGTTCAAGAGAAAGGTCAAGGTCCTTCCTCAACTTTAGTTTGTACATAATATTCCATAACTTTAAATAAAATTTCTTTGCCGCACTGAAAGAAGTTAATTTTATGTAACTTTGAAGAGTATCAAGACATTGTACAAGAAGTTGAAATTGCTGTTACTGCTCTTCCCCAACACAAGTTAGCGTTGAACTGCTTTTTCTGCTCTTCACCTTTATAAAATCAGACCAAAGAAGAAAATGAAGGAGAACTCGGCAGATGCTATCCATATTTTTTTATGAACCAACTATTCTAAGGACTAGATGATATTAGCAAGTTCATGTGGCAATGTAGTAGTTTATATATATATATATATATATATATATATATATATATATATATATATATATATATATATATATATATATATATATATATATATATATATAGTATATATATATATATATATATATAACCATAGACCCCCTTCCTAAATTATTTTTTCTATGTATCACTCTTGATGTATTAAGTCTCTTAATATACTTTTTAATAATAATCAAAATAATAGCTAATCAAAGCAAAATTAAGAGTATAGTAGTTTGATATAAATGAGAAACAGGTTTAGTTGTGAAGATTTCTAGTTGAAGTGGTTGTTCCATATATAGAGTATAGAGAGATATATATATATATATAAAGGTATATATAAGTATATATATATATATATATATACTGGGAGTATATATATAGTATAGTATATGAGATATATATATATATATATATATATATATATATATATATTATATATTATTATGTATATATATATATATATATATATATATATATATATATATATATATATATATATATATATATATATATAAATATATATACATATATATATATATATATATATTAAGGTATACATATATATATATTCTTTCTTTCTTTTCCTCTCTCTGAAGTATTCTTCATCCTGTCAGCCATAAAAAGCATTCTTTCTCCAGACGTCCCTTCCTTGCACATATTCTCCTCTCTCAGCTCTCATATTTGGTAAATAGATTATCTTTCCAGAGAGTCCTTCACCGATTCCGCCCATCTCTTCTTTCTTCCCTTGGTCTTCTCTGCCCCTGGTGTCCATTCCCATCTTCTTTCGGCATTCTCTCCTGCTCCATCCTCCAGATGTCCCCACCATCTCAATCTCCCCACATCCATCTTCAGTATCACCTCTTCACACCTATATTCTCTAATAACTTCCATTTCTATTTTGCCTTACTTTTCCAATCATAGTTCTAATATCCTATTCCGCCGCTTCTGTATTCTCCTTATTCCCTCCTCTTCTCGTTGTTGTTCCAGCTTCTGCCTGTACAGCAGTGTGGGAGTCAGTATGCTGTTAAAATCACTTTTTTAACCTCTATTCCAATGTTTCTATCTTTCATCATGGGGCATACCGCTTTCATAACTAACTAATTTTTCCATTCTTCTGCAATCTCTCTCCACCCTCCTATCTGTTAAACACCTCCGTGAAGAATGCAGGTATTTAGCGCTCACCTCCTCCTTCACAATCATCATTCGAATCTCTCTCATTTCTCCGGTTACAGCACATCTCTGCCTTCGTATGTTCATCTTCTTATCCTGCTTTCCAACTCCTCCGCAACAATCTCCCACTACCTTCGAATCGCCCTTCATCTTCTCTCACAAGATTGTCCATATGCCATGAGTCCTCTTCAAATTCTCCCAGCCAGGGGAACATGACAAGTCTATGTAATATTTATTTGATGTGACAGTTTTTTCTAGGTGAAGTGGCGCAATGAAAACGGTAGTGCAAGCTCACGATAAATGCCATGAAAACGGTTAAAAACACCATCATTGATAACTGAACGTTACTGATGC
>JABUQX010072280.1:0-2500 GCA_015478945.1 Trachelipus rathkii
AATCATTTTGTTTCATGTTAAAGATTTGATCCCACACATCCTCTCCACTCCTAAACGCACCTTGTTCTTTCACCAATCAGTCCTTCAGTCCACTCGACCACTCTTCCAAAATACCAGCATATTCCTTCCCTACAACACTCAGTAACTTATCCCCTAATAATTTCTACAGTTCCCCTTTTTCTCCCTTACCCTTATATAAGGGTACTATACCGCTCTCCTCCAATCCCTTGGAACTATACCCTGCATAAACGGCTTTATTACACACTTCCAAATCCAATCAATCACCATCTCGCCTCCCGTTCTTGATCATTTCACCAGTATTTCCAATCTTATACCTGCAGATTTACCATTCTAACACTTTTCACTCTACCCAGTACCTCCTCCTTACTAATAACCTCATCCCCAAAAATACCTTTCCTCTTGCACCCATCAAAACCCACACACCATTCACCATCCCTCTTCATTACTGGTTAATATTGTGCAGATTCTCGAAGTGTTCTTTTCACACACCTCCTCTCACACCTACTTCATCAGTTACAAAACACCAATCCCTATTCATTATTCTAAGCAGATTCCCTTATTCTCATTCTTACCTTTCGCGCTTCCTTCCAGAAGAGCTTCCTATTCCCTTGTAAGTCCCCCCCATTCATCCTCCTTCCAAACTGTTTCTATTTACCTCTTGTTTTCCTCCTACGTATACACTTTTAAAGTATTTCTTTTTTCCTCCTTTATAATATACCAAGCATCTTTCTTTTGAGTCTTCCTCATTTGCTTTTATACATTCAACCACGCTTTTTTACCTTTAACCGCTCTCATCACCTCTTCATTCCACAATTCACTGTTAACATTCTTTAACTTCCTACTTTAGCACATCAACATATTTCTTTTGCACTACTAACAATTGCTTCCTTCATTTGCCCCAAGATTTGTTCAGTATCAACTTGTTCACATTCATATATATATATATATATATATATATATATATATATATATATATATATATATATATAATATAAAAAAAGATAATATATAAATATATATATATATATAATATATATATATATATATATATACCGTATATATATATATATATATATAATATATATATATTATATATATATATAATATATATATATATAATATATATTTATATATATTATATATATATATATATATTAATATATATATTAATATATATTATATAATATATATATATAATATATTATATATATATTGGATATATGAAAAGAGAGAAACAAATCGCAATGATATGATACATGTCTTTGATAGATATATGTTAAACATATAATTCATTTATGAATAAAGAGTAATATGGGACAACAATGAATGTAATAGAAGGAATGGGTTTAGTTAATGTAAACATACCTACGATGGTAACTTTTCTTCGTAGACGATCTACTGTGCATAGCGTCTGGAATATCCCTCATCAAGCTCCAACAATAGTCGGCCATCATATTGATATCCCACTTACCCTGGTAACGTCCTTCCATGAACTTTAGATCTTGATGGAAGCGTTCACCCTGCCCATCACTAACATGCCTAGGTTATCCCGAAATTTTCTTAGGTGAGAATGTAAGTAGTGCAACTTTATACTCATCTCATCCATGAGAAATGAAAACTGTCAAGCAGTTCCTGTACAATGTTAGTGGTTCTTGGCTTCCCTGTTCCCCAGAAAATTCTGTGCTACATCTGAAAAACATCCACGCTCTTGCCTTTAACACAGTCATTGTTGTAGCAAAGGCAGCATCACGGAGGAGTGTCCGTATTTTGTGGGCCATCAAATATCCCAGCTTTTTTTCTTCTCGTCACTCAGACCAGGAAACGTTGAGCATATATAACGAAAGCATTCACCATCATGGTCAGGGCCCTCCACAAATTGTTTCATCAAACCAAATTTTATGTGTAGGGAGGTAAGATGATGTTTTCTCTTTGTACAAGTGGTTCATGTACGATGTTCCTGTCACCTGGCGTCAAGTTTTCCCTCGGTGGCCATTCTCTTGTGGTCCTTTGCCGCCTGGCTGTCCCAATAGCAAGAAGCAGGGATATTTGGTGAACCTGCTTGCTGACCGAGCTAAATGTTTACCATTTTGAGGTCGACGCATATTTACAATCCATGTACCTGATATTGTAGCCTCTCCAAACTGTCTTGATTTTTGCATACTCCTCTCTCATCCGTACCGAGTACCCCACTCCAACTGGAACCGAAGCATACCTGTTTGCCCCTGTTGTAACAACACACACTTTAAACTACTCTTGGAAGTGTCAAAACAGTCGCCACTCACCTGCATCGAATGCTGGGAGTCCCATAGCGAGTAGTAGCCCTGCAACTTCACTGCAATACACAAAGGTTACCATCTGACTGGAAAAGCCTCCGCAGCTCTGCTTCTCTGTTACGATAAAATTTTACTCTTGTGCCATGGTCCAGTAGTCAATTTTTCATGCAACCTCGAAGCCACAGCTCAGGACAAACTTCGGCAAT
>JABUQX010072280.1:7500-23460 GCA_015478945.1 Trachelipus rathkii
TTTCAACCCACCTCTGCTCTTAATAGACCGCATCAACATTTGTTCTATTACGAGGTCACTCCCTAATCCTGCCCAGAATCGATCGCTTCGTCGAACTACAAATTGTCCTATCTGAAACAGTTCATAAACAGATGGATTATCAGAGTGCAAATTCAACATATCCTGTAGGTACTTGTAACCAGATTTAAGATAGTTGTGATGACCAGCTGCTGCAAAAATGACCAAGCATTCTTGGATTGCCTCTAAATGCAATTCCCATGAACTAGATCTATCAGCGGCAATCAACTTCCTTACGGTGTTCACCATTTCCTGGTATGCCAACTCTGATGATTGTAACTGCAGTTTCTTATCCTTCCAAAGCATTAAGCAATCCTTCACTAACTTGATCCGAAGTCTTCACATTCGCAGCCAATTCATTGCCAGACGTCATACCGCCGTACAAATTCGAAGCGTCTTCAATAACTTTGTGGCAACTCCCGTCTTCATTACAGGGATAAACCTCTGCTAGTAATAAAGTAGACAGAGCTGCGTCGATAAGCATATGACCAAGGATAGCCTTGGAGATGGCTTTGCCAGTCATCATATGAAGTACAGCATTGGAACCATATATCTGTTGTAACACTTCCTTTAGACCTGAACCGTTCATTAATGTCCCAATCGAGCCCACAAGATTCATGAGAGTATGGAAAGACCCTAGCATTAATACTGTGTTCTCAAGCTCTTTGTACTGATGAATAATTTGTGATGCTTTCCAGTACAAAGGTTGATCAAAAGTGACTATGTATGGAACCTTATTTTCATGTGCAATTTTATTCAAATATAAGAGAGTTGATAATATGCAAGTCATATTACTTGGTGCCATATTAATGATTGGCAGGAACCTAACAGATGCCTTTCCAGAGTGTTGGAGGTTCGAGTTACTGTATACACTCTGCATCATTCAAGACCAATTGCAATGATCTTTTCCTGAAAAATGACCAATGCTAATTGCCAGAGATATCTATTTTTCTGATATTTGTACCAATTCGTTCTATTTTTTTAAAATTGATATCCTGCAGAAGATTTCTGGAGGATCTGTACTCTTCGATCGAAACATGGGCAATGTTCTTTATAGCACTGTCTGTAACATTATTTCTCGGAACAGTGGGTTGTAATTTAATTTCTGGTGTTACAGCAGCAATCATTCCCATACCGTGAAAGGTATTATTTCCATCTAATGTCCGAATGTTGTGATCGACGTTGTCTGCTGCAAACAGTAATGCACTATTATGTGTCACATCCAGTGAAAAACGGCTACTTGCTATTGCAGCATTCCTTTCGAATTTAATAACTTCTGTGTAGGAAGAGCAGAAACCCAGATGATGGAGGACATCGATATTATAACGTGACCTGAAGTTGTGATGCATTTGAATAGCTACACCTATCTGCAATGGACTTATCAAAGCTCTTGGAAGTACAGCTTGCATTATACTCTGGCCAATAGCACCAACTTTTGTCGAAACATCTTTTCCCACAAACATTTTTGTACAGAACAACCTTAAGCTGCCAGGGAGGTAATCAATACCTTTATCAGCAGTGAGAACATCTGTTGATGGATTTATAAATTTATCTGCCTTGTCATAAGCTTTTACATCACTCTTGATTAGTCTTGCAGCTACCACTATTATGTGTATCTTTTGTAATTCAGTATCACAGTCTTTTGACTTTGCATAGTAGGATCTAAGAATTTCATCAGCAGTCTTTTTTAAATGTTACTGTTTAATGTTTATTTAACATAGAAATAAATGATTTTAGTATTTAAATAATCCAAAGAAATAGCAGTGTTTTGAGAATATCAATTGTTAATGTTTATTTAACATTAGAATTTCCTGCAATAGAAAGTTGCAAGATTTAGTAAACAACGAAATGCGCATGCGTGAAAGAGAGTGATCTTTCATCACTTGCAACAAAATATTCATAGAAGGAAGACGTAGTTTTAAGAGAGAAATTTAATATTCAAAGTTAAAAAACTACATTATGTAATAGTAAATAATTAAAGGACAAACAAGTTTAGCGAAGGCTAATAGAGGCTATAATCAAGGTATTTACCATTTATATCAAGTTAAATCTATTAATGAATAATGTGAAATATCTAACAAGTTCATTTTTTGTAAAGAGTAAAATGATTATTTTATCGTGTTTTTATATGTTTATATGTTTATTATTTTATGCTATTTATTAGATTTTTGAATTGTAAATATAGTATTGTTTTATATATGTTTTCAGGACGATGTCATTAGCATTTACCAATAAAAGTTAGTGTGAAACACATCCGTAACCAAATTATTACCTCTGCCTTGAACTTGGTTTGGAAGTCATGAAGTCTGTCGAAATTATGAAATGCAAAAGATGTTACAAATCGCCGCTTTATGACTCGGAACAATATCTAAAATTCTCAATCATTAGAAAGAATCAATGTCCCGATTTGAAGAATTTTAAACAATAGTCCCTTGATTAAAAAGGAATATTTGGAAACGAATTATAAAGTAAGGAAAATCCTGCAAGTCATTTAAGAAATTGAAGAAAGAAATTCGTCTGCAAACAAGATGTCTGCCGCATTCGAGACGTAAGAAGAAAACGAGATGTGCAAAAGGATACGAGCTGTTACATTCGGACAGTCTCCTCCCTCCCCTCTATTTCGCTGATTGAAGCAAGCATTAAAGAAATAAGAAAAAAGAAGAAGGATTTGCAGTGCATTTTAAAATATATGTTAAAATAGTAAAGTTTTAAAAGTGAAAGTTATTTAAAAGTTAATTAAAGTTAAAATTCTTTTAAAAGTTAAATAAAAATAATAAATAAAGAAAAATCTTTGCAGTGCCATCGAGCGCTGCTAAATTTCCAAGTGTCTCTTTTTTAAAAAAAGGTGAAAAGTTTAATATGTTGTTTAATATAGTTGCCACATATATTTCTTTCTAAGTAAAATAAAAAATTAAAGTGTTTAATTATAAATATAAATGTTTATTGAAATAAAGTGAATACATATATGCGAATAAGCAATAAATAAAGTTAAATAAAAATTAAGGTAAAATGAGTTAGAATAGTGCCATTGAAGATGCAAATGCCAATACGCGTCAAATGACGCAAATGACGTCACAAAAAATTTAGAAACTTATTTAGAGAATGATAAAAAAAAATTTAAAGGTAAATAAATATGAGAATAATGTATCGTTATATGAGATGAGTTGTGAATAAAAAAATAATAGGTAAGTTTTATAAATAATATTTTTAGGGTGCAAAATAGAATTTAAATGAGAGACAACCCAACAAAGGTTGCCACATTTTGCTTGCTCGCAAGCACAAGACTTACAAGACGACGAATCCAAATCATATTTAGAGAGTTGGCATATATCGCTACATGAACAATTACGATAGTATAATTTATATATACATTAAAATATCTTTTAAAATTTGTAAAAGTACATATTTTTAAAGGTTGTTAAAATTATTAAATGAGCTACAAAATCAAAATGACAAAGATTAATAGTAACTAAGTTGCTTTAATATTTTTTTATTTGCTTGCAGCAGAGAACAAGCAAATTTTGAGAATGCCACATGTCACTATGTTGCAAATGCCTCCAACAATTGTTTATTAAAGGAAAAAAAAGTATTATGTATTGTAAAAATAATTATAAATAAAAAGATGATATTGTTTTAAATAAAAAAAAAAAATAAAAGTTTTATAAATTCTAATAAAGTTTTAAAATTTTAAAATTTTAAAATTAAAAAGAGTATACCTCTAAAATGGTTTGCAAATGTATTGCACAAACATAACAAATTTTTTATAGAATTTGGTGAGTTTAATACTGATCTCATTTCTATATATTATATTATATATATAGTATTATATATATATATATTATATATTATATAGTATATATATATTATATACTAAAATAATAATAATTATATATTATAATATATATATATATTGTTAACAAATATATTCTAAAATGGATAGTATAATTAATGAAAATTCATAAGCTCTTCATATAGTCGAAAAAATAAGAATAGTTATAAGAAAGCTTAAATCTGATGTTAATAATAATAATATTATCATAACGGTGATGTTTAAAAATTACGAAAAAAAAGAGTAAATTATTATTTTTATTACTTCTCATTTATTTGTAATTTGGAAAACAATAGGAGTAAAATAATAAATATGTAGAGTTGGAAGTACAAAGGGTATTAGACAGCCTTTTAATAGAAATAAGAGAAGCAAAAAAGTTAGTTGATAAAAAACAACAATTCATTTATGAAAAAGAATGTAGAGAATTAATAAGCAATGATAAAAATAATGTTGACATGCAATCAACAGTTAAAGCAGTTGTAAAAGAAGAAATTCCTGCAACTGTATGTAGCAAACAAATAAACATAAAAGTGGAAAATATAACCACTTCTGTCGTTAAAATAAAAGATGTAGAGGCAATAGGCATACTTTCAAATAAATTTCCAATAAGTAAACTTAGTAGTACGAATTCTAATAAAGAAAATATAGAGAAGAATAAGTACAAAAGAGCAGATTTTAAAAGTAATCCGCATTCACTTGTTGAGAAATTTACTATGGGAGATGTTTTAAATGCTTCTAAAACTAAGTCAATGACGGGCACCCTGAGTACAAAAATTAATGCGAATTTTAAAAGCAATTTGCAAAAGCCTTGTCAAGAAACAAAAGCTTCTAAAGTAAGAAATTTGCTAAAGCTTTGCCAAAAAATCATTTTAAAGAAAGATAAAGAAATCATATCCAAAACTTCTAAAGTTAAAACTAAAGTAATGAATCTTCCAAAGTTCAAAGTTCCTAAAAATGAAAATGAGTTTGAAGATATAAAAGATAAAGGTTTAAAAAACCATATAGATTTAGTTCAAAATTCAAACAAAGAAAATAAAGACAAAAAACAAAGTAAGACAAAACCTAAGTTGTTTTTTAAACAAAAAAAGACAAAACGTATTAACAAGCAAAGAAAGAATAATATTTTAAGAAGTTATAAAAAACTTTGTGAACCAAAGTTCAATAAGAAACAAGGAAGAAAAAGTACATTTCATAAAAAGAAAGACTTTTTCAATATAGTTGAGTTTAGTAAAAGAAAAATGAATGATTTCACGAAACATTTTTGTTTTCGAAAAGTCAGAAAGAATAAAATAACATTTTATATTCTTATAACCCAGAGAAAGTTGTATATAGGATTTAAATATGTTTTTAAATATGCATTCACGAAAGAGATTGAAATTTGATTTGATATTTTAGTTTAAGTAAAAGGAAAAAGAAATTTTAATATTTCTTTTTATTTTGTTTAAATTGAAAGGGTTAAATAAATTAATAAAGCTTCCGAAAACGGGGAATGTTAATGTTTATTTAACATTAGAATAAATGATTTTAGTATTTAAATGATCAAAGAAATAGCAGTGTTGAAATATTGATCATTGCAAGTTTTACAAGGGAATTTCTTGACATAAAAAGTTGCAGCAATTTTGTAAGTAACAAAACGCGCATGTGTGAAAGGGAGCGCTCTTTCGCTAGCCACTTGCAACAAAATATTCATAGAAGGAAGACGTAGTTTTAAGAGAGAAATTTAATATTCAAAGTTAATAAACTACATTATGTAATAGTAAATAATTAAAGGACAAACAAGTTTAGCGAAGGCTAATAGAGGCTATAATCAAGGTATTTACCATTTATATCAAGTTAAATCTATTAATGAATAATGTGAAAATATCTAACAAGTGCATTTTTTGTAAAGAGTAAAATGATTATTTTATTGTGTTTTTATATGTTTATTATTTTATGCTATTTATTAGATTTTAGAATTGTAAATATAGTATTGTTTTATATATGTTTTCAGGACGATGTCATTAGCATTTACCAATAAAAGTTAGTGTGAACACATCCGTACCAATTATTACCCTCTGCCTGAACTTGCTTGTGAGTCATAAGTCTGTCGGAATTGTGAATGCAAAAGATGTACAATCACAGTCTTTTGACTTTGCATAGTAGGATCTAAGAATTTCATCAGCAGTCTCTTTTAATGTTACTATGTCAGCCTTTCCACTTTCACCAGATATTATAACACTTGCACCATAATGTTCTACAAGCTTTCTTTTCATGTGTCTTCGATCATAGGCTTTACAATCACTTGCTTGCAGATACTCTTCCAATTTTAAAATAAGATCCGCAACAAGTAATTGTTCCTCGTCATGCATTCTAAGTAAGTACACATCCTTAAGGAAGCTTTCTTCTTGTTCTTCTTGATTGGATGCCCTTGTTTCTGTCTCTTTGAGGACTGTTGTGCATATTCTTGAGGAATATTTTTCCCACTACGAAAATTTGAACAACATGTGCGGTGGTAGACACAATCCGCTGCATGTAGATCTGAAAGATAATATTCAATGCTTCCTTTTACCACAAAAGACCATTTATCACAGCGTTTCTCACAGCATTTCTTGATAGATTCATTAAATTCAACTGTTCGTACTTTCCTATGCCTCTTCCCGTGATTGCATGTTCCAGAAAAATCGACTCTAGTTCCACAAAACAATCAGTCAGTTGGGGCTGAAAATGGTCCTTCAGCTAAACGGAAACTTCTCTTTCGAATGATGTATTACTTGTTGATTGTTGTTTATTCCATAACTCAATGCTCTTATGTCCAACTAATCCGAAAAAGGGCAGCCGCTCTGATCCTTCCAACTATAGTCCTATAGCTCTCACTTGTATTCTATCTAAGATCTTTGAAACTCTTCTTAACTCTCATTTCCTGGATCATCTGGAGTCTCATTCCCTTCTTTCAGATCATCAGTATGGCTGAGAGATTTGCGTTAGGCTTGGGCTTGGGTGGGCTTTCTGGTATTTTATTTCCTGCCCCCTCCTTGAAAAGGGCCCTGCCCGTGAGTGGTGGTAATCTGTAAAAAAAAAAAAAAAAAAAAAAAAAATTTTGTTTGTATTTTCCAGAAAAATCGACTCTAGTTCCACAAAACAAGCAGTCAGTTGGGGTGGAAAATAGTCCTTCAGCTAAACGGGAACTTCTCTTTCGAATGCATTTATTACTTGTCGATTGTTGTTTATTCCATAACTCAATGCTCTTCTTATCAGTATGTCTTTTTCGACATAACACATGTACTGTGTTTAGCACTTACGATGACATCGCTTCCACGGATTTTACTGGCCTTGTTTATGCCATCAGCACCCTTCTGTGTTAGAATGACTGTCTCTTGACAATCTTCGTCAATTGTTTTGCAAATAGCACAATGTCCAGCAGCAGCCATTTCAGATAATATTTACCTGAAACAAATATATATATTAGTATATATATATATATACTATATTATATATATATATATATATATATATATATATATATATATAATTATATATAATTAAAATAAAAAATAATTATTTATTTATTATTTTAATATTAATCTTAACACTAATATGTTGCACTCAATCATTTCTTCTTTACAAATCTATTCCTAACATATAATATAATTAAGAAAAATAGCCGCCATTTTGAATTTGATTTTTCAATACTTTCCCATACTGGGATTTTGTCTGATTTTGGATATGTTTAGGGAGGGATTCGGGTGGGGAGGTTTTTTTGAATTAAGGATATTTAGGATTCTAATTCGTTAAGGATATGGTTGTCTCGGTGTCGAAGGGTAAGTTCCTTTATACAGGCAGTGTGGGGGGCATTAAAATCGCCTCCGAGGGTGAGATTTGGGTATGTGGATATTATTATTAGTGTGGGTGTGAGGTTGTTTGGGGGGGATTTCTGGAGGTGGGGTGGCGAATGTAGTGATTGAAGATGTAATAGGTGGTCTTGTTCAGGAGGAGGAACAGGATTGGGATTTTTTATTGTGCGTTTGGTTAATAAGGTGAGCTGTCAGGAGCTTTGTGTTTGTCGGTAAGTAATACTGATTATGGATCAGTGTTAAGGGAGTGTTGAGGGGGGTGGGGAGAGCTAGATGGCTCATAACGTAGGAACGTGGGAGTGGGGCTGTCATTGGGGGGGAGGCTTCTTGTTTCATGGCATATGGCATGTTGTATTTTTTGAGGAAATGGTTAGTCTATTGATTTATGGTTAGGCCGTGATATTTATTGTAATGTATTGAGTGTTAGGGGATTAGTTTTGGGAGGGGGAGGATTTTGGATAATAGTGGGAGGGTTACAAATTGCAGAAGATAAGCCTGAGTTATTTCTGGGGACGTTTTGGAATGGTGAGCAGGTCAGGTGAATCCACTTGTAGCAACTTTCACATTGAATGCTATTTAGTCTGACTAGTAGTTGGCATATGGGCCAATAATATCTAAGGGGACCTGGGTTTTTTCTTGACGTCACTCGACCGAAGGAGAGAAGACACATCCCATCCCAAGGAAAAAAGAAATATCCAAAAGAGACAGACAGGAGACATTATTGAAAGAGTGAGATAAAGGACAGAGAATACAAGTTATATACGACCTGTGGGCCCGGTGCCAACTGGTCTCTCTTCCGTGCCCTTCCGGGTGGAAGGTGGGTATTGAAGGCTTGTGGCCCCCCCCCAGGCAGAAGTACCAACACTTGTAGTCCAACCTGGATGTGACAGACGATGGACTTGTGCAGTAGGCCCTCCTCATCACAGACCTTCACTATATAATATATATTATATATATATATATATTACTAATTATATATATATATATATTACTTATATAGATAAATACATATATATATATATATATTAATATATTTATCATACGGTATATATAATTTATATATATATATATATATTATATTATATATAGATATATACTATATGTTATTATATTATATATATTATAATTAATATATATTATATTATATATATTATAAATATATATTATATATAATATATCATATTACTATATATATTTATATATTAGTATTATATAATATTAAATACTTGCACTAAAATTAAATGAAAATGCTAATGAAAATAATAATAATAATATAAAATTAATTGTTATCATATGCTTATTATAATAATTATTATTCAGTGTTTCAAGAAGAATGGGACACGTACAAGGTAAGGTGTTTGTACCCATTATTATTATTAAATAAAAAAATCTGAGGACGTGAACCTGATTATATAATATATTACTATATTATATATATATATATCGAATATAATATTATATATTTATTAGTATATCTATATATATGTATCTATTAATACATTCATTATCTTTGATCCTCGTAACTATCAACCAGGATGCATATTAGGAGAGTCGGGAGCGGGTCATATCAGTGCAATATTTCCCATACATATGTATGTGAACAATGCTCTCAATCTCTGACTCAATTTGAAAATTACTGTAGGGCAGCTGAATGCAAATTTACATGCCCGCCTAAATATCTTACTGTTTTAAATCTCCTGTAGCCAACCAATTTAGGAGAGGGGCCAGGTTTGAAAATGATTAAGGTGGAGATCATCATTCAATGCCCCCACCGAGAGAATAGATTCCGCTGTGCTATAGTGCGGAGGGAGGACGCGTTGAAGCGTTCTTCCCATATATTCAACTTATTGAATCAATATTTGTAATACTATTGTGAATTCCTATGTTTAGCTAATTATCATCTAATTAGCCCAAGTTAAACAAATCGATTTTATAACAATTCAGGCAGCATACAAACTTAAATGCTTAGTGACTATTCATTGTCAGATAACCAGCAGATTTGCTGAGAACCACATCCCATTTAGCATTTATTAACTGGTTATAAAATTAAACTTGCCATTTTTTGTCCGTCAGTACTATTATTATATGACATACCACATATATTTCACTTTGCATATTTAATAAAATCTGTCGCATTTAATCAACTTTCATAACATCATTCCCCCTCATTAACATTCACTCTCTTTTTTCTATCTGTCTGATTTTAATACTCAGATCGAATTTTGGTGACCCGGGATGGTCGTGACTCGAACCCCCAACTCTTGATCTTATCCTAAAAATTTCTATTAAATATGGTAGATAAGTAGTGAACAGTGCTATCAGAAACGTAACTTCGATCGTGCTATTAATAATAACAGTGCAAAGTGGTAGTTGATAATAATAGTAAATAACTCTGAGTGAAGATCAAAATCTATAATAACTAACGGCTAAAATAACTGTTGAAAAAAAAAAAGCTGCAAGTTTAAAAATAAAGAAAAAAAGAAAGAAATGCAACGCTCTCTGTTAGCGAAATTCTACTGTTACAACCAATTTGAGGACAGCCTACAGGCCCTAACATTTTGAAAAACTCAAAACAAAGCTTCTTTGTCTAAGAAAGCATTATGCCGCAGGAACGAAAAAGCTTTGCCTCGCTTTTGCAACAACCAGTGAGAATGGGAGACAACCTCAAACAGCACGAATGCCATCGCCTCAACGAAAAAACTGGATAAGAAAAAAACCCCATTCTAACAATTCTTCATTCTCCAACAGGGGCGGAGTCATCCACCCTCCCGCTTCTAAAAAAGCTACGATGCAAACAAGCATCGCCCACCAACGCCTTGTGACCAATCCAAACGCGGGAGAGTCAGCCGACCCGTTAAGCGAATCAATTCCGGCCATTCAACTTTTTCGTGATGTGCATTCTGGATTAGCCGGCGATGAATCCTACTTCAAATTATACAATGATTGGTCCAGAATGGCAACTATCGACAAAAAGTGAAAATTATTGCGCCGGATCCTTCCCAAATCCCTGCTGCTTTCAATAAACAATGCTCCTCTACAAAGCTAACTCTTATGAAGTTTCTGACATGCAACACTATAAAGAGGTCATATTATGCCAACAGCAAAGCAAAGATTCATGACAGTCAATGCAAAGGGTGTACACCCAAATGAATACCCAGCCAATACCTATAAACCGGGTCCTAAAGAAAGCCATTAGGCAGGCAGGAATTTTGAACACTGGTTACCAAACAATCTAAACAACAGGGAAATCCTTGATAATCCGAAATACAAAAGCAATAGAAAGAAAGCTATCCACATATATCGCGTTGGTCGAACGTACCAACCTTCATTAAAATAAGCGACACCATTTTCAAGAATCTGGGATTTTGAAACAATCCCACACCACCTCTTCATCAAAAAACTAAATTGGCAAACTGTCGGTTCACCTAGACAGTCAACCGTACAATGAGGTACCCAGTCAGACAACGTATTTGTATTAATGATATAATAATAATAATTAATAATAATAATAATAATAATAATAAAGAACAAGTGAAAATTTCAACAATAAAAAGTATTTTTTCTTATTAAACAATCAATAGTTAATAAGAGTACAAATAATAACAATATGAATAGAAGAGTCCTTTTAGCAAATATCGATGATATTTTTAATCCCACTAAACATTTAATCCAAACAATAGACGAGACATTATTTTTTATACGTGTCAACAAAAAATATTTTCTAATAATGAAAGACCCCTTTTATCAAGTTGAGGTGGCTCTGAGTGAAGAAAAAAGAAAATAAAATGATCTATCAATTTCTAATCTAGTTTTGAAAATTTGTGCATTTAAAAAGGGTAATTAATTCTGATAAACAAATGTGGCTTCTTACCCATTATTTTTAATTATTAAATAAGGGCCATAAACGCTAGAGCGAGGCCAAGCGCCCTTCCCCAAATCCGAAACTATCGTAGTCAAAGCTTAAAATTTGCGTGACTATGAGTTGCTGCTGTCAAAGTTAGAGTACCGATGGTAGAAGATAATTAGGAGGATCGATTTGTCCTTCGCAAAGCGTAGAAATTTATGATTATATTTATATGTCAAAGTAATAAAAGTAATCAAGGTTAACAAAAAACAATGTAAAAGGCAAGTAGCCCAAAACGGGACAAAGCCTTATTCAGCTGTACAAGCGATAAGCGCGCCGCGCAGAAATGAAAAAAAAAAACTTTTTTTTTTTTTGAATATCGAAGTTCCTACAAATTTAGGAAGCCATTGTAATGCCTTATAAAATTTGTATATTGAGCAACATTTTACCTATAAGATTCGCGACGTGTTTAATACAAATTTCCTTACTTAATAGCTGTATATCCTATCCAAAAATCTCTAAAGTAAAAATTAATTAATTTATGTAAGTTACCGTAAAAATTGTTCAAGCTACAGGTCTGAAAAAAAAAATCTGAAAGAAAACGGAAAGTCCAAGTCGAGTCGCATTCATTTCTCGCGATCAAAGCGACACAGACAGCTAACAGCTAACAGCTGGCAGCCATTTAGCCCTCCCTGTAATAAAAAATAGATAAATATAATAATACTTCCTTATTGTACCAGCTTTTTAACTCGGAGCACAAAAAAAAACAAAAAAGATCGAAAAGAATCCTTTTTTGACAATGAGAAAGCAACAAGATCACGTGAATACAATTAAATGCATAGAAGAAGGTTATCTCCTTAGTTTGTCTAGCTAGAAACCTTTCGATTTTAACAAGCCAAAGTTCGTCTTAACGATCGTCTTGCTACAGATCGACCTCATACAAAGAAAGCATCTGTACCGTTTTTATTGAAAAATTATTTGAAAGACAAGAAACTCAAAAATACCAATTCAGTCAAACATGAAATGAGAAGGAAGACAATATAAACTATGTTTTGGTGTCCCTTGGCTACATTGCTACATGAGCGGGAAAAATAAAATTTTTTAATTGGTCATTAATTATGTACATAACGATGTAAATTGTTTCTTCTTCATTACTATTCGCTACATGACCTTTAATTTCACTGCCATTTTTCTATTGATTTTTGCTGTAATAATTAATAGAGTTAAGGAAGGGTTACATGTGTCAAATATTCAAACTTTCCAATTTAACTCAGATCAGAAGCCTATCTTTTATCTGCCGTTGCAATCCTGTTTGATCTCACTCGAATCACATCGTGATTGGTTAAAAGCTCTTTTACCAGATGCCATTAAGCGAGAGGTGAGAGCAGCCGGATGTAAGATTGCAATATTTCCCCATACATATGTATCGTGAACAATGATCTCTTCCAATCTTCTGACACATACACATGGAAATTACCTATAGGGCAGCCGAAGCACATAATGCTCGCGCTGACAAATCTTAAACTGTTAAATCTGATGTGCCAACAATTAAGTGGAGGGGCCAGTTTGAAATGTAAGGTGAGAAGCATCATCAATGCCATACACCGACGGAACTGATTCCGCTTGCTATAGTGCGGAGGGAGGACGCGTTGAAGCTTCTCACATATTCAAACTTATTGAATCAATATTTTGTAATACTATTGTGAATTCCTATTGTTAGTATTATCAAATATCCATTAATTGCCCCCAACGTCGTTGTACACACAATTGCCTAAGAAAAGAAAACTGTCTGTGAAAGTAAATGTACAACTGCATTCATTGTCGATTCACCGGTGAAGCGGTTAATAAGAAAAAATAAGAAATCCTGTTTTATAAAATCTAAAATATACTATGCATTATTACTTACATCCTCTAACTTATTTTTATCATGGGACATACGCATATATATTTCACTTCTGCATATATAACAACTATGTCGATTCGAATCACTATTCACCGGATCATTTCCCTCATTAATTAGCTTTTTTTATCTGTTTCTTTTTTAAAATCAATCATACTATATATATATTACTGACGGACGGGCTTCCTGCAAAGGACCATGCTCAGAGGGAGGATAAAACAACATGGGGGAGAGTGAATTCTTAGCAAGTTCAATGACATGTTCGCTGACATTTTATATATATATTTATATATTATATATATCTATACTATTTATATAATATTACTCATAGTTTATATTCAATATACTATATATATCATATATATCACTAACATATATATATATAACTACGTCATACAGTATATATATCGATGGCGATAACATTCTTGAATGGAATATGCTTGGAGGAGGGTGAATCAATCAAAGGGAAACGTGCATTCTAACGCAAGTTATAAAATGAGCATGTTCCAAGACGATTAACAACTACTAGATAATATATACACGTAATATACTTATATTTTCTTATATATAATTATATATATTATATATATACTATTAACTACTTATAATATACTACCGATTATACTATTAATTATACTATCTATATATATTCTAATATATTATATACTATATATATAGTATACATATCATAATTATATCAGCATATTAAGCATGCAATCCAATAAAACATTAATGGTCATCTGACTTTACCTCAGTGTGATTCCACAACCCGGTACAGACCCTACAAAATGAAGATCCTTAATTACTTCTTATCACCAGTAGCTACAAATACCAAAATGTGCTAGAAAGTAACCTAAAATACTAAAAAGATCATTTGTTATATAAATATAAAAACTTAAAACAATAAATAAAAAAATCAGCAGAAACAAAAAAAAAAAAAAAAACAATTCTTACATGTGTAATACAACCTAGTTTCAATATACTCTAAAAGGTCTTAATAGGATTCCTTCACCTAGTAGCTGAAACCCCAACAAGACATGAGCATACGCCCACGAGATGGACCCACTTCTAGAATGCACTTTAACATAGCCATAACCTAGAGAGCTTGATTGCGTTACAAAAAAAACACAAGAATATCACAGCAAGTGGAAGCCAGCCTCTATCACCACCCCTGGCAATAGCACTGATAGTCACACTGTTGGCTTTTCAGCAAATAAAACTACTGAAGATAAAGAGGATTGGATATGTTAGACTTTGAAAAGTTCATGGCCGAAATGTTGACATCTCATTCACCTTCTAAGGAATCACACCAAGGACCTCATACGAAAAGTGAAGAGAAGTCATCAAGGAGCATGATAATTCAAAATTTTGCGAATCATGCATGCAAAGAGGAGATGACGGGCTTACGAAGAACATGGAGAGCGGTACATACAGCAAGAGAATTCTCTTCATGTCGGCTGGCAATTGAAAATGGACCGGTTTCAAATTATATCAGTTGCTTCTGCAAGCATACTTTTATCATCCCTCCCTCATCTAACCTTTAGTCGAGAAAGCTAGACTCGATTTTTAAGCAGAGGTTGACGAATTTCGGTAAACACCCCCACACAATAGGAACACGGTTCTCACGCCAATATAGTAAAATCTTAATGTTTTTGCAACACAATTTAACAATTTTGAATTTGAGTATTGAATGATATCTATCTTTATCTCAAAGTTATCATATTATTATTATGTCATGTCTGAGTAATAATAGCGTTTTTTATTTATGTCTTTTCAGCTGATTAATTCTGAGGTTCTTTCTTTCTTCATTCTGGTTTTTTCTTATTTATCTGTAGCAGTTAAAGAATCTCTTCTTGAAATCTGTATCCATGTTAAAACATAAAAGCTAGTACGTAAAATATTAAAATACTAAACATGGAAAAATATATATGATTTTGTTTAATAAAGACCAAGACATAAAAAGTTATTAATTAATTTGCATTTATTATTCCTTTAAGATGCTAATTTATAATTAAAACAAAATTAAATTTACTGTGGCACAACCAAATATGAAATAAGTGAAAAAGTATTGGTTGTAAAGGAAATGCAATTGAGTTGCCTAGCAGTACACCAATGTTCTATCTTATTCTACTGTTATGCGATAATTTATTATTTAATTAAAGTATCATTGAGCACCTTAAAAAATAGAGTATCTGTATCGCCCTCTTTTCTTTGCATATTACATCTCGTAATATATATTATTATATATATATATTATATATAATTATATATATATATATATATTATAGTATATATACTATATAACTATATATATATAAATATATTATTATATCTTGCGGATTAGGTGTGAAAAGAATTGATACAATGCAGGACCATGGAACGTCATTAGAGAGTTATGTGAGTGTGAAGAAGCGTAAATGAGGAATAAATGAAAGTACACTTGAGATGGTTTGGTCATTGTGGAAAGGAAGAATTGACAGGGTTGGGTAAAAGCAGCAGA